>CAJNJA010077341.1:8572-21375 GCA_905231915.1 Symbiodinium necroappetens
AGAGAGAGTGAGAGAGAGTGAGAGCCTACTTGTTTGTGGCCTTTGTTTGTTTTGCGTTTTTGCTTGAGGCCCCCTCCAGTTCAGGGTTAGTTGGGTCTTGGTGGTTCCCGTTTAGAGTACTTATGACCTACAGATTACCTACTTACTAAATCCCCCGGCCCTCTAAGCTTTGCATCTCGCCGAGGTCGGGACGCGTTGCTTTGGCGCCTGATTTGGAAGGAGGAGGCTTTGAGGGATTAGGCTTTCGGGCCTGTCAGGGAAAGGGTTCGAGGCTGTTGAAGGCTTTACCCATAGGCTCCCTAGTAGTTCCTTTTTGTGGTTTTGTAAATAGGATCCCATAAGGTAATCCCAAGAAGGAACTACTATGGAACCTATGGGTAGATCCTTATAGTCCTGCCCTGTAACCCAACGGATGTACCTTTCGAGGGATTGTAGAAGAGTTTGTCAGCACAAGGAGGCCCGGCACGTGCAGATCTGGCGGGTTGCCGGCAGGATTTAGGGTGTAGGGTTGTTATAAGGGTTTAGGGTTTAGGGTTTTGCACGCACAGAGGCTCGGCATTTTTAGGAATCTCGCTGGAAAGCCATCATGATTTCGGGTTTATGTCGAGGGATGCTTATTTCTGGCTGGGGGCCTTGCTTGAGGTCATCGCGACTTCAAAGCCCTCTACCCCTGCCCAAGCTACGTGCCCACGCATTCTCCAGATTCGGGCTCAAAACAGCGACGTGCTCTAATTCGGGTGATCCAAACTTGAACTCCTCCTCTCTCAAACGTCACTCAAACTCAAAATCCCCAAATGCACCCTCAAACCGCCCAAAAACCCCCCTCCGCCATGAACCTTGATGGACTAAGGCTCCCTCGCTCTCGTAGGCAGCTGCCGGTGCCGTGGCGGCTCCAGTGGGTGGCCCCGGAGGAAGTCGGGGCCCCGGCATGCTTAGGCACGTCTATCCCTGTTAGGGTTTAGGGTTTAGGGTTTAGGGCAAATAACCTCAAATAGATACTGAAGGCGTTGGATCTAGAGTTTGGAGCTTAGGGTATGGGGCTAAGATGGTCACGTTTTGTACTAAGACGTCTATGAGGGTCTAGGTTTAGGATTCTAGGAATATCCATGTGCTGGGCGCCTGCTACGTTACGTACTTGGGCTTAGGACCTTAGGACTCTGGCAGCTTGGTCTTGGCCGCGAATAAATTTTCTTACAGCAAGGTGCCTTCTAAGCTCGAGAAATTAGTATTGCTATCCATAATTAGAACTTATAACCCCTCCGAACCCTGGTCCATTTTTCAGGCTTCCAGTTTGGGGCGGGTGTGTCCTGAGCCTGGAAGACTGCAACATATAGGGTTTATAATAGGAATTTGTAGTCAAAAACCTTAGGGGCTTGGGACTTAACTAACCTCAAAAAAGCCTTAACCCTGGTGTTTTGGGCTGCAGGCTTAGGGCTCCCAACTCAGATGAACCCTGAACGCTAGATGCCACTTCAAAGTGTTTCAGCCCAGACCTTCAATACATGAAAACTCTGATCATTAGTTTAGGGATAAGGGTCTAGGGTACTAGCCACAGACCCTCAACCCCAAACCGCCCTAAAGCCCCTTATGCCAGGAAAGCTAGCTCCTAAACCCTACGCACAAGACAATCGACTCGAATAAAGCATAGTTTTTGATTTCCCTAAGGGTCCAAGTGCCCAATTAGTATGTACTTTTTGGCCTTATAAGGTGATCCCCATAGAGGTACTTTTGGGCTCAGGGACCCTTAAGACCGAAACCCTTATGGCGCCCTTATAGAGAACCCTGAGAGGAACCCCTTAAAGTGGGAGTTGGGGGGGGGATGAGGGGGGACCCTTGGGGATATAGATCCTCTCAACAAGGTCCCCTTTAAGAGAGACACAAGTATGGTTCAGAAGGCCCCTTCAAGGGGTCTCCCTAATGCCCTAATACTACCCTAAGGGTCCAAAAAGGACCTAATAATCACATACTTTGGTTACGGATGGTAGTTTTGTAGGTTAGTATTCAGAAGAGTATATGATTATTAGGTACTTGGACCCTAAACCCTAAACCCTAAACCCTTGGGGCTACCTAGGATAAAGGAAGCCTTTTTCAGGTGCATGGGCCCTTTGGGCTTGAACCCTCGGAATCTGAGGGCTGAATGGGGTTTAGGGTTTAGGGGGTAAGGGGTTTAGGGGGTTTGGTGTTTAGGGTTTGGGGGTTTGGGGGTTTAGGGGTTTAGGGGTTTAGGGTTTAGGGTTTGGGGGTGTGGGGGTTTAGGAGTTTAGGGGGTTTATGGTTTGGGTTTGGCTCTCAACTTAAGGATTCGGTGAACCTGCTCGGTGGTTCGGGGGGGACTTAGTAGGTAATAAGTAGACCCCAAAAGGCATCCTCCTTGGGGTCGCGGCAGTTAAGTCTATAAGATAGCTAGTTTAGGGTTTAGGGTTTAGGGTTTAGGGTACTAAGTCCCCTGACTCCTTTCCAACTATACACGCTGGGCTGCAATAGGGGAATAGTAAGCAGGCGACAGGTAAGGTCACAAGTAGGACAACCCAGTTCACGCACTTATAACCTTAAACGGCTTGAGGACTGCTATGTTCAGTTTAGGGTTGGGGGTTCAGGTTCTCTGGGCCAATCTTAGGGTTTAGGCTGCTTTGACGTCGAGGAATTGGTGTAGGAGTTGTTAAGATGCAGGGTTTGGTTAGCAAAAATCCGGAACTACACAGTAGCGCCAGAGATGAGCAAGGCAGAACGTGCGATGAACCTCAAACCCTAAACCCTGAACCCTGGATTACTAAACTTTGCTAAACCCCTAAACCCTAAAACCCGAAACCCCAAACCCCAAACCCCCCAAACCCCCCAAACCCCCCAAACCCCGAAGCCTAAGCCCTCGGGCAAAGCAGAAAGGAGTTCGTCTAAGACTTTTCCCCCGAATAAGCGAATGGTACGTCGCCGACAACTCCCGACTCCAGGGGTGAATCACCGATTCTTAGGGCTGAGGATTTTTCGGGTTTAGGGCTTACGGCTTAGGACTTACAAGGGCTTACAGGGTTTAGGGCTTCGGGTTTTGGGCTAAGGGATTCAATGAGGCAGTTGCGCTTAGAATCAGTCTTGACCCAATGCTGCACGGACATTCGAAGACGAGGACGAAAGCATGCAAAGTTTGACAGTGTGTCGTGGAGACAGGTGCCGGCTACTGTAAGACTGTAAGACCGAACTCCTAAATCCTGAGCCCCAAATCCAGCCTTGCCCCTAAACCCGCAGAGCCCCCGAAACCCTAACTTAGACACCCTAAACCTTAAACCCTAAAACCCTAAACCGCTACTAACCCCTCAACCGAGTTGGCGGCTCCAAACCCGAGGGTCGAGGCGTTTAGGGCTGTAGGGTTTAGGGTTTAGGGCTTAGATGGCTGGGGAGTTGCAATTAGGGTTTAGGGTTTAGGGTTTGCGGCCTAGATGGTTAGGGAGTTGTAGAGTTTAGGGTTTAGTGGCTTAGAGTTTGGGGTTTAGGAACTAAAGCCTAAAACCTAAACCTTGAACCGTTTCAGGGACTGTGGAGCCTGGAGGTGGGCGGGGCTGGCAAAAAGGGTGCCATCTCTTCCCAGTTGAGTCCACCATGGCGAAAATGGTTCAGGGTTTAGGGTTTAGAGTTTGGGGCTTAGGGTTTAGGGTTTAGGGGTTTAGGGTTTAGGGCTTAGGGTGTGGATGTATAGATAGTTAGAATAGGGCTTTGGGGGATCGAGCCTGGATAAGTTACTACAAGCAGCCCTAAGAATAATATGGGGGCTTCCGAATATAGGGGACCCTAATACAGTACCCTAAATAGTAGGATCCTTATTATAAGGACCCCAACATAAGGTACCCCTTATTTTCGGAAACTCCCATATTGAATTGGCAATTATTCAGGCCCCGCATGGTATATAGAGTTCTAGTGCCTGAACGCATTCGGGCTCTGAGTCGGGGCGGGGAGTTGAGTGTTCGTAAGAACTGCAAGCCTTGAAGTTTAGGTTTAGGGTCTAGGGTTTAGGGTTTAGGGTTTAGGTTTAGGGGCCATGGGTTTGAGATTAGGTTTGAGCATAGGGAGGGTCCTCTTCTGCTCTTGTTCTGTCTTGAAATGCTGCCGTCTAAATGCTGCAAAACCAGCATTCGAAGCCCTAAGCCCTAAACTCAAACCCCAAGCCATAGACCCTAAACCCTAAACCCTCACACCCTTAACCACGAGGACCGCAGCTATGGAAAAACCGTCAAAGCGGCAAAGCCCAATCGAAGGATGAGTTAGGGTTCTTTGGATTTCGGGTTAGGCTTTGGCTTCAATGGTTTGGGGTTTAGGATTTAGGGGCGGCTTAGGGTTTAGGGTTTCGGGTTTAGGGTTGCGCTTTCATGCTTCAGCTTTATCAGAAAAAGGATACAAGTACACAGCAGAGAAGCTCTAGATGGGGTTGCGCAAATGCCTTCGTAAAGAGTACTCTGTTTTCCAGCGACTAGACACTCCGTCTTGTGAATCACTGCAGGACCCGAGAACAGTGTAAATTGAACCATGCGCACTTTTTTGGTGGGCAGTTCAGTTCTTGCCATCAACCATCTTAAGACAAGATGTATGATAATTCTGGATTCTTCCAGCGCAGGGGCCTTGATAAGTGGACTCAAGTTTGGGCACATTTTGTAGTTAGAATATTTATGTATGGAGTTCCTACGGTGAACGCTACTGTCTCTCATGATGTACCGTGACGCCAAAATCAAACGCAACGTGCTTGGAATCGCCGCGGTAGCAGAAGGCAGGGAAGCTGCACCAAGCTGAGCCAGCCAAGCTCTACAGGAAAACATCGGAATCCTCAGCCGTAGGTTCCAAGCCTCTCCATTCTCAGCCTGAAATGCCTCATGTAGCGGCCTTAATCACTAGAATAAGGTTCTACCACAACATACATACATACATACATACATACCTACCTACCTACCTACCTACCTACCTACCTACCTACCTACCTACCTACCTAGGGTTTGGGGAAATGTTATGCCGTAATTAGAAGAAGGAGCCCCCAAATAGTATTGGCATTTATTTAGGCCCCTTTCACTATCTTCGTGTGAGCCCGGACCATCCCGTGCAAGACAATGTCTGCCCAAGAGCCTAAACGCAAAACCCTAAACCCTAAGCCCTAAACCCTAAACCCCTCGAAAACCGGAGGAACCCTGGCTGTTGCATCCGGTTGGTCTTCGAAGCTTTCCGCGAGCACAGGTTGCTACTGTAGCCCTCAGAATCTTGCAAGATCCGGCCTGGCAAAACAAACTTAAGAAATACCCATAGGCCCCTAAGTGGTTCCTTTTCGGGATTACCTTATAATAGGATTCTAAATATAAACCATAAAATGTACACACTGTGGTCGATGGGGTCTCTTATGGTAAGGTATTGGTTTGAGACAGGCTTGGGATTTGAGGTTGAAAGTCAGGAGCTAAAGTAGTTGCAGCTCTCGGGTTCAACTCGTACATGAAGCCAAAGCCCAACACCCTAAATCTTTCTCTGTAGATGTTTAGGGTTTAGGGTTCAGGGTTTAAGGAGAAGGTGAACATATTCATGCTACAGCTCACGACTCACGACTCCACCATGAAAGATTTCAAGGACTATCGGAACCCCTATGACCGTCAGGCCATTCCTAGTGCGATGTTACGGAACCCTAAACCCTAAACCCTATGTTACGGATGTCGGAGCGGCCAGCTGCAAGAATCTGTTGCTAGTTCGGGCAGTGCGCCCTCCCGTGTTCGTGGTGTGACGCGGCGCAGGAAGAGAGCATCCATCAAACGGGGGACTAAAGAAAAGGTTGTTTAGGGTTCAGGGTTTAGGGTTCAGGGTTCAGGGTTTAGGGTCTAGGGGCCCTGAACTCCAAGACCCTAAACTGTAAAACCCCAAAACAAAAATAATCGGAGGTTCGTGGGCTGCCGAAAAGCAGGGGTATAGGTAAGGCAACTGTAGCTCACAACCAAAGAGTCCCCCAAACGTATCTTAAGGATCTTGTCCTATGTTTTACTATGAGTATACCCCAAACCCTTAACTCTACCCATAAACCCCCAACCCTAAACCCTACATGGGGAAATGATGGGCTGCGTGTATAAGTTACAAGGGTTTAGTGTAGGGAGGGGCCTTGATCAGGGAAAAATTCTACTATAACTACAATAAGGAGCCACCAAAATACTGTTGATGATAGAAATCCTGCATTACTTACCTTAAGGACCCTAACCTATGGCAACTATGGTATATGTTCCTGACCATAGGCAATGCAGGATTTATATCATCAGCCGTAGCAGTGGTAATTAGTTAGGCCCCTACATGTTACCCTAAACCCTGACCCCTAAACCCCTAAAGTTTAAAGCCCTAAACCGTAACCCCTAAAACCCTAAAACCCTAAACCCCAAAAACCCTAAACCCTAAACCCAAAAAGCCCTAAACACCCTATAACCCTAACGCCCTAAACTCAAAACCCTGAAAACCCTAAACCCTAAACCATAGTAAAGCCTGCTAGGCTTCTTCGTTGCCGGCTTCTGGGATGAGGGCTTCGAAGGCCCAGGGTTTAGGGTTTAGGGTTGAGCTTTCTAGGTTTTTTTTTTTTAATGGGCCCTTTGCCACCTGCGTACAGAGTAGAAGTCCTTAGTAGGATGAGGGCTTAGGGTTTAGGGTTATAGGGTGTTTAGGGCTGTTAGGGTTTAGGGTTTGGGGTTTGGGGTAGGGTGTAGCAACTTGCAGCCAACCTGGCCCCCCCCAAAAAAAGGTCGAATCATGGCCTTTTCTAGGTCTTGGGGCCACAATCTTGGTTCCTGAGTAGCCTCTTTATAATAAGGGTACCCTTCTTCCTACTATTCGGTTTTAGTAAGGGGGCCCTAAAATAAAAAGGGCAAAAGGGTACTACTCAGGGACCTAGCAATTATTTCTACCCACTTTTGCAGGATTTAGGTAAGGGTCTAAGGCTTGGGAGAGCTTCGTCCTAAGTAAAGCCTCAGGGTCCCTAAACCCTAAACCCTAAACAAAACAAACACAAAAAACTCGAAAAACCCTAAACACCCTAAACCCGAAACCCTAAACCCCTAAAGCCCTAAAACCCTAAACCCGAACTCCAAAAAACCCTAAACAACCCTAAAACCCTAAGCCCGAAGCCCAAAAAACCCTAAAACAAACCCTAAAACCCTAAACCCAAAAACAACCAAAAAAAACCCTAAAAATCCCAAAAGCCCTAAAAACCCTAAACCCGAAGCCCAAAAAACCCTAAAAAAAAAACCAAAAAAACACCCTAAACACCTTCAAACGGCTTCAAAACCTCCAAGGTCGCAAAGGGTTGTCTTGAGACTTCAGGGTCTTCAGGCCTAAGGGAAGGCTTAGGGTTTAGGGTTTCAGGGGAAGGGCTTGGGGCTTAGGGCTTAGGGCTTAGGGCTTAGGGCTTAGGGCTTAGGGTTTAGGGTTTAGGGTTTAGGGTTTCGGGTTTCAGACTTCAGGGTGTTTCGGCGTACGAGAATGTCTAGGGTTTAGGCTAGGGTTTAAGGCTTAAAGCTTCAGGGTGTTTCGGCTTACGAGAATGTTTAGGGTTTAGGGTATGCGGTATAAGGTTTAAGACTTCAGGGTGTTTCGGCGTACGAGAATATTTCAGGTTTCGGGTTTAAGGTTTAAGACTTCAGGGTGGTTAAGGCACAGGGGAAGGCTGATTGGACAGTTTGGAACCCAAGGTGTCTCTGCGGCTCTGTCTGTGTGTGTGTGTGTATGTGTGTGTGTGACGCAGGGACCTTATAGGCTTGTGGAGTTTAGGTTTTAAGGTTTGGAAGTTAGGGGTTGGGGGTTTAGGGTTTATGGGTGGTGAGGTTTAAATCCTTTCAGAGTCCATGCTTACCCCTCCAGAAAGCTCACTTCCTTCGTTTCGCCGCGACATACCCCAACAAATAGAGACCTGGTGATCTCATGGTCAACCAATATTTATCCTCTGCACCCCAAGCGGGCGGCGGAGAGTCGAAGTGGATTCCGAAACTGCATGCCATTTCCACTGTACAGGCGAGGCGGTTCAAAAAAAAGTCTCGGTAATGCTGTAGGCTTCTTGTAGCCCTAAACCCTAAAACCTAAACCCTGTAGGCTTCTTGTAACCCTATAGCCCCTAAACCGCTGAGGGCATATCAGGGAATAGGGTCGGTTCGCGATTTTGGGGCTTTGGAATTCGGACTTCAAGCTTGGCGTGTAAGGTTTAGGGTTTAGGGTTTTGGGTTTAGAGTTTAGGGTTTTGGGTTTTGGGTTTGGGGTATGGTTTCTTACGATTTGCGCTGAGCTTCGTCCTATATGCATCTTAAACACCAAACCCTAAAATCTAAGCCCCTAAAACCTAAATGCTATACCTGAACCCAAAACCGCTCGATGAACGATCTGCGGGCTTCAAAAAAAAAATCAGGTCCCGGCCTACGGCAAGCCTCCCATCGAAAGTCAAGATGGTCCGTTAAGGTTTAGGGTTCAGGGCTTCCCAGAGAGCCCAAAAGCCCTTAAACAAGGAATATACCTGAAATCATAATATGAAGCCCATTATAATTTAAGCCATACTCCTTATTTAAGGGGTATTGGGGTCTCTGGGTTCGGCAGTTGGTGATGCATTGCCATGGCGGAGCGGCCTTCATGATTAGAACAGGATTTAGGGGTTTAGGTTTTCGGGTTTAGGGTTTAGGGTTTTTAGGGTTTAGGGTTTAGGGTTTAGGGATTTCGGGTTCTACTACGATAGAAAGACTACGGGGCCCTAAACCATAGCATAAGATAATGTAGGTATCTGTCCCGGGACCTCTTGTTTATAAGCCTGCTCAATGCTTCAGTCGTGCAGGTTTCAGGATAATACTGTTGGTGATAGAAATCCTGCATTACCTTAAAGACCCTAAACTATGGGAATTATGGTCGATTCCTTAACATGAATAACGGAAGGATTTATACCATCAACCATAGGATTAGGTTTAGGCTTTAGGGTCTAGGGTTTAGGGTTCTAGGCTTTGCGCAACATTGGAATTGGGCATGCGTCCGGATTCCCAGAAGTCGTCGATGGCAGAGTGCCCGCAAACCCGTAACGGACTCCCTGGAGGAATGTACAGGGGTTTAAGAACCAGAAATAGTATTCCCTTAATTGTCGCCATATATTCCGATGTAGTTTACCGCCCCTCGGACCCGGTTGCAAGGATTAAGCAACCTGAGTACGCCGCAAACCCCGAACAGGCGAAAAAGCGGAACCCTGAATCTCACACCCTAATCCCTATAAACCCTAATCCCTAAACCCTGATCCCTAAACCCTAGACCCTAATCCCTAAACCTCCAAACTCTGCGAAGCTTTGGAACCCGTCGCGGGTGTCGGGGTGGACATCTTTGAATGCTGGCTTGGCCTGAGTACCGATTTCGGGGTTCAGGGTATAGGGCTCTTAGGGGCTAGGGTTTACCCTCAACCCTAAACCCTAAACTGTAAACCCCCAAACCCTAAACCCTAAACTTTAGGGTTTAGGGGCGGCTAGGGTTCCTACTTGTCTAGTATTCTGGGGAACCGAACACTGGAAAGACAGTTGGAGTATAATGTATAATATCCGGTTTCTATGACAGGGTAGCTCTCTAAATTTAAGGTCCCTTGTTAGGTCCCCCAATATAGTACGGCACCCTTATAAAAAGGACCCCCCAAAGCGACCCTAATTTAGAGAAGTATACCCTTATAGGCTGTATATTTTGGGACAAGAAGCTTACCTATTTTGCTGGATGGGGGGCGAGATCCGGGTTCCATAAACCTCCCACTGCCGAACCCAGAGGCTCCATATATAGTACCATTATGGAATTAGGCCCCTAAAGCCTTAGTAAGGATAGTCTTTTGGGACCTAATTCCATAATGGTACTATATGTGGAGCCTCTGGGGAACCCTAAACCCTAAACGCCATCGATCGCCTTCTACACCCGAGCTGGGATTCTCCTTCTACATTTCCGCCGGCAAATCGGCCCTATGATCCTGGTCTATCTATTCTGGGTTTAGGGATTAGGGTTCAGTGTTTTTGGTTTAGGGTTTAGGGCCCAAAAACTAAGCCAAATGATAGCAACCCTTACAGGACCCTTGCAGAAGAGACCCTCAAGCTCCTCCACTCCAAACAGCTGCTAGAAAAAAGGGCCCGTCCTTCTTACCCACCGATGACAACCCACGAGCTCTCAAAGGAAACCCATAAGACTGGCGTAAATTGCTGAGACCTAACTCGCGAACTCCAAAATCAGAACACCCTGAAGGACCTACCAAAGCGAAACCTAAACCCAAAACCCCTCAAAGCTGATTCTTATAGCCCTAAATCCTCAAGCCAAAAGATCTTGCAGGCCTTCTGCCACAGCTTGCTAGGGCTTGTCGGTAGGAAGGTGGGCGATCTCATCCGCTCGATTGGAGTCCATCTCTCAAAGATTAGCTAACGGGCTTAAGGCACAACCTAATATATTGTTAGTTCTCCAAATAAGGCTCCCTTTCTGGGCCCCCAAGATATTACGCCACCCTTATAAAAAAAAACGACCCTAAATTAGAAAGAGATCCTAATTTAGGGAGCTACCCAGATGGAGGCCGTGACTTGACTGAGCACTCCAGGGGGGATCCTTATGATGATGTGCGCTGTACCTGTACCCATGGGCCCCTAAGTAGCTCCTTCTTATGGTCTATAGTTAGAATCCCATAAGGTAATCCTAAGAAGGAACTACTTAGGGGCCTATGGATAGTCTCCATTGTAGTTCCTTTTTCGGGTTACCCCTTAGGGTCCTCAATATTAAATTGGCTAAACCGCTAAAGAAAAGGACAAAAAGATCTGAACGTCCCCAATAGCCAAGAGGCTCCTCAAGTTTGAAATTACGCACCGCTACCCTAAGACTCCAAGTATACATATAGTGCCTACTTTGGGGTCTAAAGTCTACAAATGGTACCTACTTTGGGCTATTTGCAGTCTTGGGGCTAGGGAGCCCTCAGCAGTGTCTGACCTCAGAGAACAAAGGATCCGAAGATGGACCTGATGAGGCTTTTCGTCTTGTAGCAGCGCAAGAACCCTGGGCCGTTAATAAGGTTTCGGCGGTTCCGGGTTGAGGGTATCCTCAGGGACGTGGGACTAGGGGCTCCCTAAGCCCTAAAGCCTACGCAGTATGCCTAGGGTGAAAGAGTACACCCCTGTTGCTAGATCCCCATAAACCTTAACCCAAGTCTTTCATGGTGTGGCTTACCCACAGGCTCCATAGTAGTTCCTTTCCGTGGTTTGTATTTAGGATCCTATAAGGTCATCCCAACAAGGAACTACTATGGAGCCTATGGGTAGGGTTTAGTTTGGAGTTTGGGGTGGTGGGTTTGTAGAATCTCGGTTGTGCGGGTTATCGGCTCGCGGGCTTGGGGCGTGGGGGGGGTTTAGGGTCTTAGGGTGTATAGGGTTGAGGGCTTTAAGGTTTAGGGTTTAGGGTCTTAGGGTTTAGGGTTTACTTGGAGGGTCGGGGGACTTAGTAAGTAGGTATTAAGAGGACTTACGTACAAGTATTTTAACAGGGAAACTTCTATTCTGGGTTGCAAATGGATGGTGGTCTAAATTAGGGTCCTTTTTAGGATCCTTTTTTATAAGGGTGGCTTACTTTTTTGGTGACTTGAAAAGACACCCTAATGTGGAGAACTATCCAAATTCCAGTGCCCAGAACGTACAGCCCCGAAAAGCCCTTAAGTTCGACACCGCAATGATTGCCTCAATATCCAATCGCTACACCCCAACATATGCTTTAGGGTGTAGGTATCAGGGATTTACCTACACTGCAAACAGAGCTTTCGAGAATCGCAGCACATTCCACGAAGCTGCTGGAAGATAAGGCACAGAGGCCAAAGCATGCAGCTCCGAAGACAGGCATGCGCACTTGGAGGATCTTGGGACTTAGTAAGTAGGGTTACAAGTACCTTAATTGGGGTTATACGTAATTATAACTATAGTTACCTACTATGAAGACAACGAGTTTAGGATTTACGGTGAGCGGTACCTTTCGGCTTTCGGGCTTGGGGGTTCGTGAGGGGAGGTTGGTAACTGGGCAGAACTCTGGTCCATTAAACACCTTCAAGAAGCAATGCAAACCCGAGTCTGCATGGTCTCCGTAGAACTACGAGTTAAAATCAACGTAGATCCTGCATCGCATTCAAAACCTCAGGGCACAGGGCTTCATAAGCCCCAAACCCTGAAGTCTAAATCCACTCTCGGCTCTGGACCATAAACCCTAAACCCTAAGACCCTAAACCCTAAACCCTAAACTCTAAACCCTAACCCTAGACTCTAAACCCTAAACTCTAACAAACAAAATCCCAAACCCTAAACTCAGTGAGCCCGGGCTTACTCTTGAAGAGTGAGTATTCCAGCCCTCAGCCCCTTCCAAATAGCTTAGTAAGTAGGGTTTAGGGTTGTTCAGGGTTTGGGGTTTTTAGGGTTTAGGGTTTTTCAGGGTTTGCGGTAGGGTTTGGGGTTTTTTGGGGTTCAGAGGTTTTCAGGGTTTGGGGTCCGGGGTTTTGAGGGTTTTTAGGGTTAGGGTATGGATCTAATTCTTCAGTTAAGCTATACGCCTGTTGGTTGAGCCTATCTCCACTCCCGTAGCAAGCGCTAGGCAAGCATCTGGCGGTCTCCAAAGCAGGCTGCCCGAGCCCTTAACCCATAAGAGTCTACATAGACCTCCGGAATATCCTAAACCCAAAGACCCTATACCCACTGGAACCCTCTAAAGCCCAACTATAAAGACCTCCGGAATATCCTAAGCCCTGAAGCCTTTACCCACTAGAACCCTCTAAAGCCCAACTATGAAGACCTCTAGAATACCCTAAG
>CAJNJA010077352.1:0-21372 GCA_905231915.1 Symbiodinium necroappetens
GAGCCGCCAAATGGGCGGGGGTATTTAAGGTATACTCTGAACCAGAATCGCCACATGACAGGCCGTGTCTCAGATACATGATGAGCCAGAATCGCCAAATGGGGTGTGGGGGTGGGTTAAGATATATTATATGATGTACCGGAGCCACGAAATGCGTACGTGTATTAAAGGCATACGCTGAACAGGAATCGCCAAATGGCGGGGGCGGGGGGGGCGGGGCGGGCTTTAAGATACATGAAATGAGGGCGGGTGCATACAGATATGATGAACCGGAATCGCCAAATGACAGCGCGTGTCTGAGATCAAGATGATTCGGAATCGCTTCGTTGGGCTGGGGTGTGTTTAAGCTATATGATAGACCGGTATCGCCCGACGAAGGTGGGAATCGCCAAATAAGGGGGGGGGGCCGTGTTGAAGAGAGATGATGAACCAGATGATGAACCGGAATCGCCAAATGAGGGGGCGTGTTTAAGATGTGTGATCAACCGGAATCGCCGAAGGAGGGGGCGTGTTTGAGTTATATACGATGAACCGGAATCGCCAGATGAGGGGGCCTGTTTAAGATATATGATGAACCAGAATCGCCCAATGAAGGGGCGTGTTTGGGATATATGCTGCGCCGGAATCGCCGAAGGAACTGAGCGGGTTTAAGATGGTGAGCCGAAATCTCATTGGATCCCTACATTGCCGGATCGTCATCAAAACCCTGATCTGCCCCGACCTAAACGAAATTCCCGCTGGTCAATCCATGAACCGAGCTTAGATCCCTAAACAGTGCTATCGCAGTACTCAGGGGCACATCACAAGGGCCACCGTCAAAATACCATACTCTTAGCAGGGAAGAGAGCATACACAAGGGAAGCGGACAACAAATACAAAAGCCGGAAAAATTCAGAACTCATCTGGTGACCGATGTTCAGAATTGCAGACAACGACGGGCGCGGGGTCTTTCCTCTGCTTCGCAGGCGCGACGCTCTGTCCCATGCGCAGGAACCAGGCTGACAGTTTCTGTAGTGAAGGGGCAGTGAGTAATGCCTTGCTGAAATTTTCATTCCGGAGTCCTGCAGGTCGCAAACCAACAGGCGAGTCCTCACAGAGTTCGAGCAGTTCGTGCGATGATGCAGAGGCAGCTGATAATGTCCATCTGCATATACACCAGATTTACAACACCATGACTGACGTTGCTAAACTGATTGATCAGTGGCTTCGCTGTGTTCAGCGAGGATCACGAATACAAAGATGCCACTTGCAAAGCTTTGTCGGAGAAGCCTGAAAGGTCAAGCGGCAATCGGCTTCTCCTGCCTTGCCGGAGCTTGAGAAACGGATCGTAATGAGGGTCGTGGCATCGTTCAGAATCCTTTGACGCACCTGTGATACCGTGCTTCTCAGGCCGGCGAAGCCTTCGCCACGAGCCCAGACTTCGACCAAGACACGTAGACCTCCTGTGCCCTCAGGCGGCCGGTGCCACGAGCTCGCTGGTGCAATCCCTCCCAAGCGGAGATTTACATCTGCATGGACCGGAGCTTAGTTGCGCTGCACTTTCCGGAGACCCCGCGCGAGCGGTCGCACTGGCATGGGGGAGGGCTGCATGTCAGGACTTCGAATGGACATGTGATGACGGTGAAGACCGTCAGGCAGTTCAATGTCACGGCTTTCATGTGCAGAGACGTTTCAATTTCACTGTTGCCTCGCTTCGCGATCGTGTGAATCAGACTACTTAAGGTTCACAGCGATAACGTTGAGATCATCGAGTTTTCATTCGTGATCTACGATGCGAAGGAGACCGTTTGCAGCCCGTGTCGTCAGTCCATCTCTTGCAAACATTGTGACGGCATTCAGGCACAAAGGATGGTCCTCGAAGGGCAGCACTACTGCAAGAATTCCAGGACGCCGCAGCGAGTCGTCTGGACATTCTTCACTGATGCAGTCAGACATTACTACATCACATCCTGCCACGAAGCGCGATACAGTAAGCCCCACTATGTCAAGATTTCAGCGGAACTCGGTTTGGAAGACTAACTGATTGCCATCCAGAGATGTTATCGTACGCTGCAGTTGGGAGGCTTGTCACCGAAAGCTGATGAAATCAGCTTGCCAGCACGGAAGGACTCCTATTACAAGTTTCTGTACCGAGCTGACCGGCATCAGTGATGCAACGCTCGCAGATGCAGGAGCGCTGGGCTGTGAAGATTGCGCTGAGAAAGTCGTCTCGATCGCACCGGCTGACATGACCGGAGATCTGCATCGGCAGGATCCCTTGCTGATGCCCTCCAAGCCCTTTGCAGAGCGCTGGACGAGGAGCCACTGCGTGGAAGGCAGGCCCTTAGCCGCAAGAAGCCACTGTTTCGGGTCAAGCTGGGTTTCGCAGCTCGTTTGGCTTTAGCTTGGGGCACGGCCCTCCTACAGTTACAAGACAGCTTTCACTCATGTCATGCGGAGAATGGCTTCGCAGACTCATCCAAGTTCAAGCTTGGGTCTAGAATCTTCACAGGCAACAATTGACGCTTCTTGATGTTCCTTTCAATCCAGTATTGCCGCTTAACGTATCGTCTCATCGCCTGATGCGGACTCTAGAGTATTGTTCAAACCTGCCGGTGACGCGCAACAGAAATGAATGGCCGAACCCTCTGCATCAAACTTGCTTCCGACGCAGCTTGCGGCCCTCCATGCTGAGTACAGCCGTCATGGTCGCCTGGGAGACGATGGGACATCCGAGCTGAACTTTCACGAGTTCGTGGCTTTGGCGACCGCGTTACAGCTTCCGCTGTCGAAACAGAGCGAGGAGGAGCAGCGCAGTGTTTTTGCAGAGGTGGCCACAAGCGGTGGTGGAAGCGAAACCACTGTGTCGTTTGAAGAACTCTGTGCATGGATCGAGAAAGGTGCTTCAGCCGATGCCGTTGCCTTGAGGCTCTTGGCTCGGGAGGAGGAATCAGCATTTTCGGCAGGGTTGGTTCGGGCCGTGACAGGCCTGATTCGGCCATTGAGTGGTGTGGCATTGATTCAAGCCCTCATCGCAATGAAGTTCAAGCTTCTTTGGCTTGCGAAGTCTGCCACAGTTGTCGCGAAGAAGTGCATGATGTTTGCCAAGGCTAAGGCTTTCGTCTCTGCTGAGGCAGCCGTAAGGAACCCGTGGCGTCTCTTTCGCCGACAAGTCGTCAGTCCACTGGATGCTTTTCGAGTTCATCCTTCTGGAATCTTGGGTGCATTGCGCGAGGAGCACAAGAAACGCGGAGTCCGAGGCATTGGACTTAAGACTACAGGTCCGTATTTAGCCAATGCCGTGGTTGCTATGTCCATGTTCCATACCTACACTTATGCGCGACTGTCATTGCACATGCTAGCTGTGGAGCATCCCATGATCGCAGATAGCCCTCTCAGATGCGAAGCGGCTGCTGCTTCTGCAGCTGGTGTCGTGCAAGCTACAATGCACACGCCTCTGTACAACATGCGATTGGGACGTGAAGAGAATATTGCTGCAGTGCAGCGGTTGGAGCACAAGGGGCTGAGCCAATCTTTTCGCGAATTGTATGGGAGAGGCGGGTTGCCGGGATGCTTCCGGAACTATCCTTTTGTTTTGGTACAGGAGACCTGCTCGTTGGTCACGTTCTTTGCAAGCTACGAATGGTTCAAGACGAACGCGACAATACTTGTTCACCACCACGTAGATGCTTCTGGTGAGAAGGATATTTTCGCGTGGGCCTCCGCTGCAAGCCTCTCTGGCGTGGTCATGGTCGCGGTCGGCACGCCGTTTGAGAATGTGCTGACATGGCACGTCTCCAGAAGAGGGCCAAGCACGCCCAACAGCGGCTTGGTGTCGGCAGAGTCGGACCCGGTAAACATGTGTCATGAACCATGAACTGTACTTTGTTAAGCAGGACATGGCGTCGGTTGCAAGTTATCTGTTGGCCTAGAACTTAAAGTGCTCCTAGTCTCGTAGTACTCGTGGCCTCGTAGCCTACCTGTAGTAGCGAGTGGAAAGCGCACAAGCTGGCGATTTTTGGTGAGGTGTTTTTGCGCACTTCGTTAAGTTCGGCATTTCCAAGCCGCACGCTGCCCGCCTGGTGCTGTGGAGCGGAATGAGGAGCGTGGGAGCTGCATAACTATAACGAGCGCCCGTTTGTGTGGAAGCGACACATCCAATTACTTGTAGCACCCTGACCAGGAAGAAGCTGATTGGGGCTCCTTTGATGGGATTGCCACTGTTGGCCTATGAAGCTTTGATGTAACAATCTTCATGCAGATTTGGTGGAGTCAAGCACATGACCAGAGAGTCTGGTTTTGTACAGTGCCGTCGTCTCTATCAGCGAATGCAGTTTGTCAATGTATGTTGATGTTTTCTCTTGGGCCTTTGTCCTGCCTGCACTGAGGAGTTCATGATTCACAGAGGTTGGGCTCCTGCACTGCGCTAGACACTAGCGCTAGCCGCTAGCGTCGTGATGCGTCGTGAACATGTCTGACCAGCAGATTGCAGGGTGTTTCGGATGCCGGGTGCAGTGTTTTTGACGTCGGCATCGGACACCTGATGCCTCCACTTGCCTTTCTGATTGCCAAAGGCTGCAGTCACGATGGTGTTTAGGACCTCAGCAGATGAGCGTGGACAAAAGAGCTCCAAGACACTCAAACATCCCGACCTCCGCGGTGGGCAGCCCTTTGCAATTTGATGCAATTTGCAGGCCCTGCTGCGCCGTGACCCATGGCAGCGCTGACCTGGAGCTGATCCTGCCAATGCACTGCAAGGCCGAGATGCGCTCACGCAGCCCATGCGGTCCAGCATGGCCCAGCAGCAGGCATTGGGACTGGAAGTGCCCGAAGTGCTGAAGAGCCGCGGCTGCATTTCAGTACTAGAGTCATATCTCCAGGCGGACACACGTGAACTTGCAAACGATGCCTACAGGTCCTATGCAGACTTGCGACTTGCCGCGCAGAGACAAGTTCTGGCAAGTGGACAGCGAGGCAGGAACGGCCGAAGTGCGAGAGAGCGGATGAGCAGAGTTGCGCAGTGGAGTCGTAACGTGTAAAGAGCTTGAGAAGAGGGGGGATTGCTGCAGGTGTACGTGCCTCGAGCTTGCGGGAGATCTGCGATTCGCTGCAAGTTGAAATGGTGGGGACGGAGCACTGTGGATTAGATGACTCGTGGATGGTCCTGCCACTTGGCTGTATCCTTGGAAGCTAGTAGAAGAGCCCACAGGAATCTACGAGTTGCCAAGCTGAGGTTAGCCCTTCAGCAGCTTCTGAAGTTGGGAACGCCCTTGCAACCCATCAACTTCTTCGTCGCGACTCGCTTTCAGTGGCCGTACATTTTCGGCGGTCACCTAACCCCTCGCATCGTCAAAGGCGCTGCATGCTAGACTGCTAGAATCTACTACCTTTCGTCTCGCCGGCCCAGGAGACTGAATCGTTTCTTGCTGGTGAAAGACAGGAGGGCCCCGAGTGAACATTTTTCTCCAAGCTTTCGGTGGGCTCCAGTATGGCATGCTTCGTGTTTCAGCTGCGCAGGACTCGCGACTCTGCCTGGACGGGCTTCCCTTCCACGCACTTTCTGCAGTGGCTTGGTCTTGAAGAGAGGCCTCGCTAGCTTCGCATCGCCTGCCAGAATTGTCAGCTGCAACTCAGGATGTGTCAGCCTGGATGGAGACATATCTCGGTGAGGCACATGCGAGAAGACGCAAGAACGCTGTGTGCAGCTCGAACTTCCAGTGTTTTTCGCAATCTTGAGCACGAGGCGGCAGTAAGGAAGAGTTTGCTCTACATCGCGCGAACCCCATCGAAGCAAGAGTCATGCTGCCTGTGTTCTCATACGGAAGTGAGGTCATCGGAACTGATGGCCGCGCTACTGGAAGGGCAGTCATCCGATTCTTGGACGGCTGGGAGGCGCACAGCTGGAACAAAGACGAGTATTACACGCGTGACCATGTGCGTTGGACTCCCGTGTGCCTCCATCTGACTTGAGAGGCAGCTGCTCGAGCACTTCAGATTCTGTCAGGCTCGGTGATGCGAATGTTTGTTGTTTACAGTGTTTCTGATGCAGGCGGGAAGCTCATGGTATGCAAAGCAAGCGACGAGCATCGCTATAACGAGTCTAGCTTGCAGTTGCAGTGTGACAACCGAAATCGTGCGGGTCTGCGGCTGTGGTGTCAATAGTACAGTACTTTTTCAGAGTCCATGAATGCTGCCAGACAAGGAACGCTTGATACTGACCCGTCCGCTAAGAGAAGACGAGCTTCGACTCAGCTTCTTGGAACAGCTGCCCTGCAGCATCGAGGACGCTCCTGCCCTTGCGCCAGGGACCCAGCTCTAACTCGTCGCAAACCCATCGCCGCCGTAGTTCGGTGCTTGCTTTCGGCACAGGCCCTTTCCCAGAGCGCCGAGCGATCTTGGGAGAGGCGCGGGATTGTGTCGACTGCACCAGTAAGCCCTTGAGAAGATGGAGATGCGACGAGTACCAGGTAAGAAGTACTGCTTCGCTTTCCAGGAGGACCCCGGTGGTGACCACAGTAATAGGACATAAGGCCTCATGAAAGGTGATGGGGTGTAGCGTAATCATGTGTAGGCCTTCTGGTGGCCCTTATGCTTCCAGGACCGCTGCAAGAACGGAGACCGCTGTCGGTATGTTCACGAAAAAGCCCCAGGCCGAGTGCTCGGATACGTTCGGAGACAAGTGCAGCAGGAGTTATTGTTGCGATTGTTATCCCGTCAGATGGGGTCATCAAGTTCCCCAGCAAGAATTGCCATGACTTCCAGAAGGGGTTCTGTTCTCGCGGGGAGCAATGTCACTACAAGCAGCTAAGCCGCAACTAAAGCTAAGGCTCCATTGACATGTTGCGTGCAAAGTGCGTCCTCAAGCGGTCCTTCTGTGTTGGCTTTGCAGCAACTTTGCAAACACGTGCAACTAGCGGAGCGAGCATATCTGTCGTCGTTGCTTCAGCAGAGGCACCAGCTGACGAACGGGCGGAGCTGAAACTTTGCGAGAACAGCGCTGTGTACTCGTGACCCGTCGTGGAAGCCTATTGCATAATTCCACAGTCCTTGCCGCATGCAGCAACCCGAATACACAAAGTTTTTTTTTCTCGAGGTCCCGGGCAGCCGGCAAGAACTCGGAGAAATCTCGGCGCCGCAGAGATCCGTGGCACCGGCAACACAAGTTGAACCGTGCGAAGCTGTGAAGCTCTCCGAGGTCTTTGACTAAGGCTAAGGTCTCGTGTATGGTCATCTGGTCAAGTGGTCGGAGCAGGTGAAGGCCTGAGAAAGGAGTCGGGCGGGACAGGCCGGGCTCTCTGTCACCGAATGCCAGTGACCTGCCCGACCAGCAAAAAAAGAGCTGTATGCCTGCTTCGCACTTGCAAGCTCAAGATGACGGAAAGTCTTCAGCCAGACAGTGTGACTTTCAGATTTTTCCCCTGCGTAGGCAGCCGACGCAGCTACGGATCATTCTATGCCATACGGGACAGCGACGAGCTAAGCTGTAGCTTCCGTGTGTGTCTGAGTCGTGCAGCCAAATAACGGTTTTTCTGCCAGAGAGGTCATGTCCCCTGCGCCATCTGGCGCAAACGTGGCACGTGAGCTGCAGGCCCCAGCTTTCCAGCTACCCATGGCCACAAGAACACTTTGAAAGCAGCTGACATAGAGCTGCATCAAATGGATACATGCAGGACTTCTTCTTGCGATCACACTCGCTGCGGGCAAACACCTCGGAGTGGACAGCTTTCATGCGCTGCGTTGTTCGGAAAGCCAATGCACATCAGTGGATCCTTTCTGTGGTGTGCATGGACGCAACCATGTACGGGTTGCTGCGGCGCTTATCGTCCCGTACATTGCCACAATCCTTCACACGCGTGACCACTTGAATAGCTCCGTGAAGAGCGCAGAAATATCCGAAGGACAAGAAGAGCACAGCAGAATTGTCGCAGGCAATTCAGCCTGGGGCGTGTTCGTGAGATGTCAACCGGTTCCCATCGTCGAGGGCAGTGTTTCCAAGCAGGACTTGGTCAACGCCGTGCCCTTTCAGTTCACGCGAGCCTCATCGAGCCTCTCTAGAATCTAGAAGTTATCCGTGGAGCACATATACACCAAACCTTGTGCACAACAATGTAGCTGGAGCTTGCAGGAAGTGTCGTTCACGGCAGTTTGAGATTTGACCCATAGGGCCAGGCGACAACGAGCAATTGTTAGTGCAGAAGCGCCGAGAATCAGAGCAAGCGGCAGAACGTCCAACACGGAGTGACGGGCAGCAAGAACCGCACTCAAGACTGTACGCGAAACCTGAAGCTGAAGCTAGCGGTGGTTAGCAGAAGCACAAGGCGGATGCCAGGGACATCGGAGGGTGGGCGTTTGACGCGTGAGGTGGCGTTTTGTTACGGCCCAAGTTGGGCCGTGAGCAGCCGCCAGCCCAGCTTGGGTCAGAAGAAATCACCAAGACTCGCCAGTACGACAACATGCAGAGAACATTGAGCTCTCTGCCTCCTTTGGATGAGTATTTGGAGTGCCTCCAAACGGCTCAGATTCATATTGCTCTCCGGAATTCGACCGCGTGGAATCTGGAAAGAACCACGTCATGAGCCGGAAAGAGCACAGTCAATCCGGCCAGCCAAACCTGAGTTTTGGAATGAGTGCTCCTTGCGACAAAGGTTCTCCCTGGTGCTCGCGAGTGCTGACCTTGAGTGACTGCGAGAACTGGAGTTACAGATTCTTCAGACGTTTCAGTTTCAGGTTTGCTGCATCTGCTTCGAGTCTCTTTGGGGCATTGCAGGATGCTTTTGACTTCCAGGCTGGGGTAGTCGCCAAATCCCCGAACTTCCACGAACTTCCTTGAAGAACCCTTGTCTAGAGGATGACAGCGTCAGAAACCAGTTCGAGCACCTGCTCTCGCTGCTGCAGTCGCACTCTGCCTTAGTCATGGCCTGAACTTCGTGAAATTTGCGATGCACTTCTGTGTAGTCACCTGCATGTCCGCGGTCTTTGCAGGTGGCCGACCGGGATGTGCAGGATGAGGAGGAGGTGGACCTGAGAGCAGCTCGGGAGATACGAGAGTCTGTTGTGTTGCCGCTATGGTTTCTCGCACAGATTGGAAGGAGTTTCAAACTGAGTCTGAACGTGCAACCGTGATGCCCGCTTCGCGCGGCACCTCCGCGACAGCAGCTTGCAGCCGAGCAGAATCCCTACATCCGGATTCAGTAGTTTAAGAGCCATCGGCCAACGATGATGTGTGAGCCAGAAAGCCAGACCTCTTCAACCGTGAGTCTTTAAGCACAGCGATAGGATCTGGCAACAGAATCAACAAGCTCTGATCGGCAACGGCAGCTTCAAGAATGCGATACTGGACGCTCTCTTTGACAGTTAGAGTGGGGCGAGATGGGGCGAGGTAGTGCAGTGGTGGGCGAGAGGGTGACGACGCGAGAACTAAGAACTTCTGGCATGCGACAAACAGGTTCGGGAAGACCATCTGCTCACCTCAGCGCTGGGGGAGCTTTACACAGAGCTGCTGCAGGAGCCAAGCGGACAAGGGGGGGGCTCATCTGGCTGTCCCGAGTAGTCTCCATGTCCTAGGCAGTTTGTCGGCTTTGCGACGTGCAGGGATTCCGTCGCTGGCGCAGCACCTGCTGTGATTCCGATGACTTCGACATGCCCGAGAGACGTGAGGCAACGCGCTCACCCTTTCAGTCTGCTTCACTCAGATTTCCAAACTTTCAAGACTCGCGCTGCGCCCCGTTTGCTGAGCCCTCGCGTCTTGCCTGTTTCGGTCGGCCGAGGGCACGTTGCCGCCACTGGCGGGAGCTCGCTGGAACCCCCTGTTGGAGACCTGGTCGAATCGCGAGATTTCTCAGATTAGGAACATCTTCGAGTACTGGAGGCCGGCGTCCCTCTACGGAGGTCGATCCGACGATGCTCTCGAAGCCTCAAGGCTCCGAAGGTCTCCTGAGCGGGAGTTCAGATTGTCCATGAGCTTGCTCAGGCAGCTGGCAGAGATCACAGCATACTTGTCAATAACTCAGCATCTCAAACTTTCTGCTTTGAGACCTGTGCCATGTGCAAGGGCAGTATCATTCTGATTCAGCTCTGATGGGACATCATAGCCCATCGTAGCCTGTCCTTCGCTGCCGAGGCTAGTTTGGGGTGAGGGCGGAAATGTCCGTTTCATGCCAGAGGCCAGCACGGCACCACCTTGGAAGCAGAGCTCCTTCCAATTCCTTTTCCATCCTGCAAGGTTGTATATTTCCTGACGGAGATGGCCCTCGCTGCGGTCTGCAACCTTGGGCCTTCGACTTACCTTCCTTAGAGTTCTCTGCTGACTTGAGGAAGCCCCGGGACCAGCCGGGCTGTACGGAGGAGCCGGAGGGCGACTCCCCTGAATTTCACGCTGCAGTTGTGCCTCCATGCCCGGCCATGCAATATTTGCCAGTCGTTCCGATGGATCCTCATTTCGGAGCCGGAACTTCCTGGCAAAGGCGATGTATTCCTCGCCCTACAAGGCCGCTTCGACTCGTCATGATACAGAGATCTGCAGGTCATCCGACCGATCTACAACGTGGTCTTCGACGAGTGGTGACCGCTCTTGAACAAGTTTTGGGCATCGCTAGCCACTTTTCAACGTTGCAGGTACGAGAAGGTTGACAAAAATGGCCAAAAGGACAGGAAGATTCTCCACAAGGTTCTCCACCGCGGGGATAAGCCCGAACAGTTCCCGACCCTTGCGGAGCGTTGGCAGCGAGTGTGATTCGTTGCTTTGCAGCCTTTCAATGATTGGTCAGTGGAGAGACCCTCCGGGCTTTTCTCGTCTGGACCTTTGTGGATCAGGGATACGAGGCCTTCCTGCCTCCGGATGTTGCCAACTACGATGTCAGCGTCCTACAGAAGCTAGCGCAGGCAGTGCTTTGAACCAACACGGTCGGCATTGGACCTTGAAGTGTTACATCAACACTCTCGGACTCAACGTTCAACATGTGCACACACACACACATCACACACCCAGCTCCGAGCCGTGCTGAGGATTGGAACGAGCTCTTTTGCGACCCCAAAAGGCTCTATTCGACCATGGTCTGTCAGGACACCGCGGCCAGTTGATTTTATCGGATTCTGTGCCCCCGCGCACACACAGGTTCTTTGCCGAGAAGCTTTTTCGTGATGCCACTTCCCGCAGCAGCGCTTTGCAAAGCTTCTTTCAGTCAGCCTTTGAGAGGACGGGGAGAAATTTTGCGAGATCGAGCACCAACGTCGCTTTGCCAATTTGCACAGAGTCGCCAGCATCTCAAAGGTTCAGATAGCAAAACCTTGAATGCACCAACTCTGGGAATATGCCTTCAGAGATGCTGGCAAGGCTTGGGAATGGACTCTGGATCGCTTCGAGACCAAAACCCACCGCGAGGCTGGTATCATGATCTCCGGATGTGTTGATGTTTGACACTGTTGCATCCGAAGAGAACTCTCCAAGGCTGCACGGCTCCAAGGCTTCTATAAGGCCTAGTATGCCTTGAAAAACTTACAAATGAGGTTGTGTTTGAAGACAGTGTGCGGACGGCAATTTCTGTGGCTCGGTTCAGCTCGACAAAGATGGAGACCGCATCTGGCAAACGCATCCCGAAAACCAACGCAAATCACCATCACGAAGAGAGCCATTGCAGCGAGCTCTGCGCAACCTCAAAGTATCTGCTGCTGCTCCACGTATTGTCTTGGATGGAGGTGCACTCGCTTTGGGGTTTCCTGGCCTCCACACACAGAGTGTGGCTTGTGAGTGTCCGGCTCGCTTATGGTTTTCATGAGCGGATTTATCAGGCTTGAAATTCCATCCAGGGCTAGGCTAGTACCTGCGCACTGCACTCGCCAGGCATTTGCTGTTATTCACAACCGGCTTGACTCTCACGCCTGCATCTGAGAGACAGTGTTTAAGCACTGACATGCTGGGAGTGCACATGTTCGCCGGAACAGATATGAAAGTCAGAAGAGTACCGGAAGGATCGCGGACCCGGCTCACATCCAGTTCGGCCACGTGCTTCCGGCTGTTGCGCGATCCCGCGCTTCCTGCTGGCGAGCCTAGCCTCCGTGCACGGGCCAGGTCGCACTCCTGGGGAATCAGTTCCCGGTGAGGCTTGCAGCTGTCGGGCTTGTGGTGTTCGACACTCGGATTCGTGGGGCATACAGGACTTACTGGTTGTCCCGCATTTTTGCTATTGAGGCCCCTCCACGCTGCTCTTTGGGGCTTCGCGCGCTATGAGACGACTGGTACAACCGTCTGCCGCAGGATCTGGTCCTGTGCCGTGAGCCCGATTGAGACCACGGCACGTCGTGACTGGAAGGATCAGTGGACCGGCCTGCTGGTTTGCCGGCACCCGGCCTCAACATCTTGCTTGTGTTTCGTCTGCTTCTACCGTTGCTTGCTGCTTGCTGGCCACCCAGCAGGCCTCGGCCGCGCATTGCTGTGGGCTTCGCCTTTGCCCCAGTTGGAAATGTCTAACTTGCGTGCGGCGAGTGAGTCGAGCCGAGGCCATTGGCTACTTACGGTGCCATACGGTACGTAGAGCTGAAGGACTGCTCTCTGCTCTGGAACTGCGGAGGACAGCACAGCTCCGTTTTGTTGCGAGCACCTGCAGGGCGAGAAATTCTCGGAAAGCAAAGACCTTCAGCTGGGAATGGTGTTGAGCTGAGCTAGGGAGTCGGACGGGCTGACAAGCCGTGATTCTTGTGTTTGGCGAAGCCTGAATTGAGATGCCCTCAGCATTTCTTACCCCCCGAGGTGCTGGCTGCGCACGCAGTGCTTTCTGTCTGACGCTCTGCTTTTGTGCGAAGAATCTCAGAAGCGTTGGGTGCAGTTGCCAGTGCTTAAGGTGCTGGGCTTGGTCGCACACCTCTTCTTTCCAGATCGGCCACTGCCACAGTTACATCCAGCAGCCAGTTCCAGCAGCCCGAGGGGAGTCACATGACGAATTGCCCATCGCAGCGAATTTCTTCTGCGGTTCAACAATTGGGCATAGGACCGCTAGAAAGGGTTGGTATGGTCTGATGGTGTAACAAAGAAAGCCATGGGCCTGCGGGAGCGACTGGAGCTGAGCAGCGCTGCGCAGCTTCTGACGGGTTCTCAGCTCCCGCTCCCTTGGCGCAAGCCAGGGCCAGGGCTGCACCGGTGCTCCTTTTCTGTGGTGCTCAAGCCTGATGAGACTGCGCTGGGTGGCATCGAGAAGGAGTTGAAAAACGAAGGGATCGACCTGAAGGATGTAGACAAAACTGCAGAAGAAACACAGAAGGCGGACTTGAAGGAGTTGAATCTGAAGGAACTGAAGGAGCTCGAGCTCAAGCAGCAGGAGCCTCAGGATCCGGATCGCCATGAGTTCGTTGTACCGAGGCTGCCAAAGAAGAGCATCCCGCAAGAGGCAAAGGAAAAGGAGGAGGAGGTAAGGGTGGCACCCGAGCGCCCGCCAGGCCCGCCGGGTCCACCCGGCCCGCCCGGTTCCGGTCCACCGCTTCCTGGTCCACCGGACCCTTACTATGACGAGGAAGCTCCTTACGCTGACTAAGAAGGTGAATACGAGGAAGAGCCGGATGGGGTGCCTTTGCTGGATCAGGACCTGCAGCGGGCAGACATAAGATACGACTCGAAAGTTGATCCCCAGCTGAATCGCATAGCCGACCAAGTGAACTCAAAGATCGACATGGTGGAGCAAAGGCTGCTTGGTGATAGCCTGCAGAACTTGGTGGTTCCATTTCCAGCATCTGATGCATCGCATGATGCCAGCACGGTCCATGTTTTCCTGGGAAATCCTTCAACTACAACTCCGGATGTGGGTACGCCTCTGGACGAAGTGAATCAGCTGCTCCAGAAGGCAGACAGCATCGAGAAAGGGTTGGTCCCAACATCCAACCTGCAGGTTCAGCAGGGTATCTCTGCAGTTGCCATCTTGGCAAGCCTTCTTACAGGATTTGCATCCGGGTCTCCGTATGCCCGGTCACAGCCCAGAACGGCTGGCTTCCTGTGAGTCGGAGGACGAAGGATGAATCGAGGTAGCGCGCCGCTGCCCACCATGCTCTGGAAAGACTGCTTGCCATCTAGTGACTAAGCCCTAAGCAGCCTTCCTTTGAATGTTGTGTGTGACCTGCCCATGCTTCGACCATTCTGACCTCAAGGGCTCGGCAGAATCTAAGGAGGTCAGAGACAGTCCTGCCTAAGGACGTACGACATCTTGTTCCCCAGAACACCGGTGCACGTCTGTGGATGCCTCAGCTGTTATGGTCAAGGCAGTTGCTAATTGCATCACTGAGCCGCGCTGCCAGTTAATCGCCAGACCTCGTGGCTCAGGCCTGCTTGTTGTTCGCTACAGCTTCTGGTTCTTCGCTAGCGCCTTACACTCCTGGATATAGGCAGAGAAGGGGGAAATTCAGCGCATGGTCCAAATTGATTGGAGCGCCGCGCAGATTTGCAGGTTTTTGCAATCAAGTTTCTCGTGAGCTGCTGGCTCAGAACAGGGCTGATGCTATGGTGGGTTTTGTATCATCAACGCCTCTGTGAGGCTTCACGATCTTTGCATCCGTGTACCATCTGATGTCGTCTGCCAAGCATGGCACACCGTGGGTAGCGCTTTTTTCCCGGCCGCGGCTGGCGAGGCACAGGGATCTGCGCATCATCATGTTGGGACAGCAGAGTGTCACGGAGATGAAGTTCTCGTGGAGCAGCCTGGCACTCAGTCCCAGATGAACTAAGAGGTCAAGTAAACCCCATCTTCTTGTCTACGTTTCCTCAGATTCCGAGGCGTGGACTGGGGAAAGGATGTGCTGGAGTGGGCCTTGCTGTGCCCTCGCTGCACAGTGTTGCTTGATGGATGAGTAAAGACAGCTTGTCAGCCGAGATGGTTCACAACCTTCTTCCTCTTCTGTGCTGACACAGGGTGGCTTGTGCAGAACGAAGATCTGCGCCGTCTTGATGTCAATCATGGACGGTGACTTAATGTGACACTGTCCAGGATGTGGTTCACTCTTGGTTGCACCTTCCTCGGCGTTGGCACCTACTTCGTTCAGCGCTCGCCGGGGACTCGATCTGTGGACTGAGTGGTTGCTGTCGAGCGCGAACTTGAAACTTTCTACAGCCTGCAGTTTCGTAAGCTCCCAGGTGTGAAATTGGCACTTTCTGCTTCGAGGAGATGTGCTGAGCGATGCGATAGCAACATCTTCAACAAGTTGCATCCCGTTCGCTGGCTGCAGGATGCCGTGGCCAAGATTCCCGAAAGGATGACCGAAAAAGTCCCACACTCAGCTTCTCTGCCACCACAAACTTGCGAACATACTCAGCGGGAGAGCCACAGAAGCAGTTGGGATGTTACAGATGCAAAACTCCACATCAAGGAACATGTCACCGAACATCGACCTAGGAGTGCAACATGCTGCAACACATTATTTGGTTGCCGAGAGCTTGGTCCAGGTCTTCTGTTTCGTCAAGAAGCATGTAGAGGTGCAGCGACCCGAGCTGGATCTTGACAAGTTGACTGACCCTTTTTCTGAGCAGGGCAGGGAGATGGCTCGCGAGTTCCCCCTGGTCTGGGACCGCATCGTAGAGCGCTGGGCTCACTTTTCTAGCCTTCCGCTTCGGATGCCATGCCCGACGACCTGAGGTACATGCGGTACGAAGATAAAATCGGGAACCAGTTCATGGCAGACCAGGCCTTCGAAGGGCGTCGCGCCTTGAGGAAGCTTCAGGAGTTAGCGGAAGACATCGTATTGCCGTGCTGCGTTGCTGGCAGTCCTTCATGACGAAAAGCACCCGGGGCATCGAGTGGAGCAGCCTCAGCAAGGCCATCCAACCAGCTCTGCGTAGGCCTCGGCAAGAACAGCAGAAGAACAGCTCCGCTGCGCTGTGCTTGTCTCGCAGATGCCTTGTAAGGCCCGGTGCTGGTGCAGAAGACGGCTCCGCCCAGCTTCGGATTGTTGTTCCTGTCTCAATGTCCGAGTGCAGGCAAGCCGCTTACAAGAACCCCAGAATCGTTTAAACCAAGGTACCGAATCTCTTCAAAGAGCAATCCGTCGTGCAAAGAGCTTGCCAAGCCTTCGTCGCAGCCTCAGCGAGACGGACTTGCAGAGTCTCACGCCCGAGTTCGTCCAACGGAAGCTTTAAGGTTGCGAACTCGCATTGGCCAGCGAACGCCGAAGTGCAGTGGTTTCTAGGCTTAGATGCGGGAAGATGCCAGAAGTTGGGCTTGGATGCTGCCCACTTTTTTTGCCTTCCCTGTCCCTTTCGTCTTCCGAGGCGGCTTCTCGCTTTGTCCCGTGGGCTCGGGCTGCCCATCCCAAAGCCTTTCCGGGCACCATTCATCCCTGGCATCACGGCGGGGTCTCCAGTGAAGCCTGGCCGTCGCAGAGAGTGGCGCCTTGCAGGTCCTGATTCCGCACTATGGCGAGACCATATTGGAGCAAAAGGCATCCACGGGCATCATGCCAGAGCAGTAACAAGCACGGAGTGTGCCAGCACAGTGCCACCACAAAGCAGAGATGCCACAACGAAGCATAGACTTGCAGAAGCCAAGCCTATCTTTGGTAGCATGCTGTTGTGAGGACTCGCTGTATGGTGGTCGCGCTGATGACACCGCCAGGGCCTCTTCTCAGTCCTTGCTGGAAGTGCGATTACTTTGGTCATGCGAGGTTCCGCTCATGGACTGGCTGAAAGCTCGCTATGAGGTCCGGTAAGTGCCTGTTTCTGACGTAGGCTAGCATGGTTGTTCATGGTTGCCCAGGACGAGTGGTTGAACTTCGATGCAAGGATGCAGGCTTTGGGCATGAGCAGTGTCAGGAAACCATTAGTCGATCCAATTTCCGCGGCAGGCCAAGTCCGACATCCAGCTGCCTCATGGAGCGAATTGGGATGCTTCTTGCCTTTGTTGGAGAAGATTTTCCCGATCATGCCACACTCCTGCCCTGCTTCGCGAAAGGAATACACAGACGAGCAGTGGGAGAAAATCTGTGGCTGGTCGTCCATGCGATTGCAGACATTGTGGCGCACGGTGGCAGGCATGATGTTGTACCATCCTGCGCTGCAGTGCCACTATGAGGTGCAGGGTGTAGGCCGGATTGTTGGCGAAAGGAAGCCTGCGATGGCACAGGTTTGGACTCCGAATGACTGTTTCAGTTGCATTGTGTCCATGCAGCAGTACGCCAACTTCGAGCCGGTCAGATACCAGCACACCAACCAGATGTTCGCCAAGTTTCCGAGCAGCCTGAAGGTGGCTTACATCGATCAGAAGGACAAGAATGTCCATGCAGAGGTCGACAATGTCCATCCAAGGCAACATCGGCGTTACTTCAGCTGCTTAATCGATGGATCGTGCGCGGACATTGGTGGAGGTCGAAGAGCGGCCAAATTCACGGTTGAGTTGCCAGGATACCCTATCTTGGGCGATGGGAAGAGCGACAACCAGAATCACGCCATTATCTTCTTACGAGGAATCTTCAGTCAATGCATTGATGCGAACCAAGGGGGCTACTTCGAGCAGATGCTGATGCTTCCCTGCGTGCTCGGAGAATTTCGCACGGCAGAGCGCGGAGATGAAGCGGCCAAGCAAATCATTGGTCTTCCGGAGCACATCACCAGCGATATCGGATCCGTGGGCGACTTCGCAGCAGGCTCGGAAGTTGCCTTTGGCACGATCCTGCAGCGCACCTATGCAGTGCTGGGTGCCAGAATGCATTACGGTCACCCTGACATCATGAACAAGCAATTCATGATTCAGCAGGGTGGTGTCTCCAAAGCCACGAAGACCATCAATTTGTCCGAGGACATCTTTGCGGGGATGGATTTCACTCTGCGAGGTCAAGGCCGCTCCATCAAGCACTGCGAGTACTTCCACGTCGCCAAGGGGCGCGACCTGGGTTTCAACACCGTCCTGGGCTTCTTCTCAAAGCTCTCCTCCGGAGCCGGCGAACAGATCCTCACGAGGCCAATACACCGATGATAGCACTGACTTGTTCAAAGACATGATGGGAACTAGCACTAGACTTGAATCTTCTTGAATTTTCTTGAATTTGGGGATCAAGGGAGTTCATGAAAGGCTGCCCGCTTGATTGGGGGGCATGAAACAGCAGCATCGGCCGTATGTGCTGCTCTACGTCACCTGCGATGTAGACCATCGTCCAAATGACAAAACCCAGCTTTGCAGACCGCGTCCGCTACATCACATGGCGTGTTTGAGAACATCATAAACTTGCACAATCATCGTGCTGTTGTAAGATTGTAAGGCACCCGGAGGTGAATCAGAAAGCAAGGTTCAGAGCGATGGTAGCCAACTTGAAGTAATCCGGCTGTACAAGTGAGAGTAAAACCGCTGCTCGGGACAAATCGGCACATTCGCACTGCATACTAACAGAGGGCCGGCAACAACTCACTGCGGCGACCTGGAATGTGCTCTCCGGGATCTGAGGCAAATGTTCCGCCTTGGGCAGATTCTTCATTTGCCGGAAGCACTGACCTTCTACTATGCCCACGTTGGCTATTACATCACGCAAGGCTTGGTGTCGGCATCGATGCCGACTCTTGCCCGGACCCTTGAGGGATTTAAAACAGATGATGAGGCTCCGCATTGGGAAAGCCAAGTCCTTATGCAACTCAGGTCTTCGCGTGGATGGTGGGAACCTCATTTCCGCTGTGACGCGGTGTCAGGGCGGCCCCAAGACGACAACTGGACCAGTGGAAATCTTGTACTCGAGCAGAGGTTGTTCTTGCTGGCGACTGTTGCTGTCTCAGCCTGTAGCCGGTGAATTCGTTCCTGGATGTGGCTCGTACCTAGCAGAGGCGAGCAAACATTTCGAGTCTTCGAGAACTACTGTATCTCGGCAGCAAAACTCTACAGCGCCCTTGCTTGTCTCGGCGAGGTATCTCTTGCACATGCACAGACACCTGTATCATGCATGAACAAAGCCCACGCGCTTACGCCTTGCTCGTCGTCTGCAGGTCCGACAGTCCCTGCTGCCCAGGCCAGGGGCAGCGGTTTGGGCGAGGACTGTAACAACACCTACACTTACACTTATCCTACTCACCTTCAGAAAGCCACACAGAAGATCCTGCTTCAGCCTTTCCTGGATGTTAAAGGCCTTTGTCTCATGCAAGAGGCCTCACGCACTCGCAGAAAATCGCCTGAAACGACACGGTCTATAATTGGAGCGAGGATTCTCCACAACAAGCTGCATGCTGTGCGGCCTTGCTGCGTGACAGCAGCTGTCATGGTGGCCTCAACCACTGTCAGGGACATCCAGGCCCTCAAGCAGGAAACGACAATGGACAAATGTGCTGCGCCTGAAACCGTCACAAGCAGCGCAGCCTTACAGCCGTCAGATCAAGTTCTCATTACAAAGATTCAGATCTGCGGGGCATATCTGTGGTCGGGCGAGAACAGCTGGCTGCAAGCGAGGGAGCAGGACAGGGTGAAGGATTAGCAGATTTGCACTGAGAACAGCAACATCATGTGCGCCTTGCAGCACATCTCTTTCTATCAACCGTTTGACGGCAGGCAATGGCCAACCTGTTGTCGGTCTGGTACTCGTGGGCAGCTGCCTAAGAGGCGTTAGTGGCATACCCGCCCACGGGCTTATGAAGGATCTTGCATTCCTCCTGCCTCGCCTAGCCAAGCCGCAGTGAGAAGGACCCCGCCAGAGGGCACGTGACGTGGCCTCTGAGGTGATTTTCCTGTTCTTGGTCGCAACCTCCATGCCCCTCTTTGCAGAGTCTTGGATGGAGAGGACGGGGGCGTGAGTCGGCATGCGGTTCTCTCACTGTGTCCCGTGTGCATGCCGGCAGTGCCAGATGCTGGTCACTTGTTTGGGTGCAAAGTGCACGATGCTAATGTGAAGCGGGCGGAATCATACTCGTTCTTCCAACCGGAGTTTTCCTGTTTAACCGAAACTTCTCGTATGGAGTGAGCCAACGCAGTCTTGACAGGAGCTTTTGCCACGCAGTGTGGAGATTGGGCAAGCAGTGCCCCACCAAGCCTCACAAATCGCACAGCACTTTTACAGAGAATGAGCTCTGCTTGAGGTACCTGACTTTGTCCTTCTTGATGTTCGTGTTCCAGGCCAAAATCATTGGATACTATGTCCTGCTCTTGGTAAGACTTCGATTGACAGAAAGAGGTGATGTTGTGCCAACTGCAGTTTCTATGTTGTCTTAAGGTGGTGAACGAGTTGCGCTACGGAGGCCTGAAAGCGCGCAAGATGTGCTGAACTGGGAAGCGTGCAGACAGAATTACGGAGCACTTCGTTCTCACAGGTGCCCAGTATGTCGCAACTGGTCGTGGTCTGCCGACCTACCGCCGGCCTTTCATCGGCGAGATTCGGCCGGCAGTTTGCGACCTACCTGCATGTGCTCGCGATGCAGCAGGCAGAATACACCGCGACGGTAGTCCGGTGGCTTTTGGTCATCGCGGTGTCTGAGGATGCCCACGAGCCGGACGGCCCCAAGAAGTTGACGAAGGTCCTCGTCCCCCTGATCATTCAGAAAGCACTTCATTCTCGTGTAAAGGGTGAGAGGCTGCAAGATTTGGTGCCAGGTTGGCGGGCTGTATCTCGATTATGCCATGCGGGGCCCTCGCAAAGTCCCTATGAGCTGTCTTGGAGTTTCCAGTGTTCGAGGTATACCTACTACGATGGGATGCGCCTTCTTCTATGCTGCATCGCAGTGTGCTTGCCTCGGCTCCCCGCATGCTAGTGCCTAGGCCGTTTCTGCCGCCTTTGAACTGCCAGATTGCTCCTGGGTGGCATCTCGGATGCTGGTGGTCAAGCTTCCAGCCTGGGCTTTACCTGGCTTGCCATCGGGACCAGTCATCTGAATCGGATGTCAGGTGTCAGCCGAAGATTGCTGCATGATGCATGCAAACCATGCAGGATCACGATCGTTTCGTGGCTCTATGGGCCATTCGTCTTCAATCCGTGCCCTCCCCGGAGTTTTCTCGAAGCCGCCGAATCTTGAAGGTCCTTGGATTCAGATCGCGGATGGAAGCTTGAGGCAATGACTTCAGCTGACATGCAGGTACCAGTTTGACTTGGACGAGGTGAAGGATGATGTGAGGTGGGGACTTTCCGGGATATCTTAAAAAGTCCCAGTGCTGTGCTGCATCTCAGGGCCTGGTTCTTGTTCTTCCTGGGAGACCAAGGTGCGAATTGTCGTCTCACAGTGTGTGTGCCTGTGTCAATCTGCACGTTGGGAAGTTCTGAGGCAAGCTGTGGGTTGAGCACTACCAGAAGCCCATAGCCCAGGAGGATGACCTTACTGTTTGTTCGGGCGTGGTGACGACCCAAGGACGCAGCTGAAGCCTCTGAAGGGCTTCAGAGAGTCTGCCTGACGCCTACTTGAAAGGAGCAGTCGGACCAGTGTTGAGTAGCACATTTATGGGCGAAGGGACATGTGGTTGAGATCGA
>CAJNJA010077363.1:0-33273 GCA_905231915.1 Symbiodinium necroappetens
CCCCCCCCCGTGTAATAGCAGCACGGTGTTGTTCAAGTAAGCACATTGAGATCTCAACCCTAAACCCTAAAACCCTAAACCCTTAAACCCCTAAACCCTAAACCCCAAACCCCTAAACCCTAAAACCGTAAACCCTACAATAGTAACAGCAGGGTAAAACCCACACCGCGACCTCTCGAGCTTGCAAAGGTGCTCCGGAATGAGAATGTGGTCGATGACACCGCGTAAGGGCACTGTACAGGATCGGACGGTTTAAGGTTTCGGGTTTGGGTTTAGGGTTTAAGTTTAGGGTTTAAGGTTTCGGGCTTGGAGTTTCTAATGTACATGTCCCAAATATTGCCGAAGGAAGCGGCAAGTACGTCTGTAGTGAAGTGCGACCCCTCAGCCCTGGAGCCGGAAGTTTCTGAAAGTATACTGCTGGAAGCTGAGGGTCTAGAGTTCAGGATTCAGAGGTGAGGGCTTCATGCTTTAAAGCTGATGTGTAGTTATTTGGACTGGGGTGGCGCAGCGAGGTTTCGTGTGGGCGCTTGACCGCGCTCATAGTTTGTTTTTGTTTTTCAATGTTGCCTTGAGGGTAAAAGGTAGCACACGCAGGCTAGCACAACAATGCAGCAGAATAGAACATAGCATGCTGTGACATGCAGAGGTACAATAACCCTAAACCCTAGACCCCTAAACCCTATAGACCCCTAAATCCTAAACCCAATATGACAAGCTCGATATGACAGCACCAAACCATAAACCGAGCGACCACCACGCGGTGAAAGAGAAAGACTCGCATCCAAAGGATGCCACCTGCCCAGGACGAAAAGCATGCGATGCTGAGTTTTAGATTGTTTGTTTAAGGCTTGCTACACTTGTTTATCGGTTTCCTCGCAGCCTTTTTGAGTGCGCGGAAGGGGGCGCATTCACAAGGGCGTGTAACTATGGTCCCCTATTCTTCGAAAGTCCTTGGAGGTTTCAACACCTAAGCCGTCAAGCAGAGATTGGGGGTTTGGGGTGTGTGGTCTGGCGTTTAGGCTTACGTAATCCTACCCATATGAGACCTCTGCTCCTCGGTCTCAGAACCTCAGTTCTTCCCAAACTTGTGCAAAGCAGATGCAAGGGGGGCTCGGAAGAACTGCTCATAGTATCCCCGTCCGTGTAGTTTATATGTAGTTATACAGTTATACCGGAAGACCCCAGCACCTTATTCCAGATATCAATGCCCCCCCAACATTAGCAGAAGGGCTTTACAAGGTTACCATAAGGGGTTCTTTAACCCCTAGCATCAAAATAAACCAACAGCCTTGTATAATCGGGTCTTTGGGCCCAAAAGCCTTTAAAATATGTGTCCTTTGAGGGTAGGGGTAAGGGACATTGAGAGGCTCGTGAAGGATCTCCTGAGGTTGGGGGAGAGAGGCACTTGATTCTTTTTGCCAAGGAGCCTAGGGCCGAGGAGCAGAGAAAGTCAGAATTGAAGTCTTTAACTAGGTGGCACTTAGGGAAACTTTTGAATTTCCCTTAGGGTTCCTATAGAGGTACCTATTCATGAATAATTTTGGGGGGCCCGAAACTACAATCCAGTTAAGGCCGTGGCTAGCGGTTTTCTGGCATTCTTGTGTTCCGGGATCCTCTGGTCACGTGCTGGAACTGTTGTTGGATTCTGCGAGCTCTGTGTAACAAGCGACAGAAAAACTTGTTTTTGTTGCTTCCTGCAGCCAGGGCCTCTAAAGCCTACACTCCCAAAACCTATATGGCGTCTCGGATTTAAGGTTTCCGGATTTGTGAGGGTTACGGCTAGAACTATAAGATGCTGTAGCAACTCTCCCAAAACCGTATCTTCCAAGGCCGCTGCAGCCTAAGCTGCCATCCGACAGGAAGTGCAAGCCCCGTCCGAGAGCTGTAGGGTTTCTGGGCTTATAGGGTTTTGGGGCTTAAGTTTGCAGGCCTCAGGCTTCAGGCTCTCGTGGGTTCTGATTATGATTATGTCAAAAGGTTAGGAAAGATTTTTTGCCAATGCTTCAGAAGGCTTGTATTGTTTCAGGGTGTCCTAAATCCAAGCCAAGCCCCGCGCATAGGCCCGAATGCCGAAACTCCGAAAAAGATACATATAAATAAATAAGTAAGTACATAAATAAATATATGTATATGTGTATATATATATACATACATACATACATACATACATACACACGCACATACATACCTATACACATATACATACATACTGCACCAACAATATATAATAAGAATGCAGTTTCGCAAGCGGTTTATAGGGGGTTGCGAAAGCCTTTGGCACGGTGGGGCCTCAATGGGCCTCAATGAATCGAACCGGGCTTTGGGGTAGTATAGGAGCCTTAATAATTAGAATAGGGTTTAAGGTATGTTATACTATAACTATAATAAGGAACCCCCCGAACCCTATTCTAATTATTAAGGCCCCTACGTTAGAATATGGGGCAAAACGACCGGGGGCGATAAGGTTAGACGGAGAATGTTCTGTGTCCGAATGTGGCCATGCCTCAGAGATTGAGGGCTTTTTGGATTTGAGCCTATTAGGCCCGGATCCGAAACCCGATCATGAGGTCCAACCCTACATTATCTCAAAAACCCCTAAACCCAGAATCCTAAACCCTAAACCCATAACCCTAAACCCCCAAGCCTCATCGAAACCCAAGCCAGGACCACCTCCCGGAAGTTCCCTCACCCCATGCTCGAAATATGCCCGTGACGTTTGTAGAATTGATGCCTGCTGATGCCATTTTAATTTTGAAGCAACATGAACCGTCGGACAGCATTAGCATGAATGACAACCATGACGACAAGGGTGACGGCAACAGCTTGGGTGGTGATGACCCTGGTGTCGTTAGTGGCCTCGAAGAGGGGCTGATTGTCATCGCATAGACCTGACCTGTTGCCCCAATGCCCCGAAATGTCCGGCTGGCTTTAAACTCCACAGTTCTCCCCAACAATATTGAAGTTTCAGCAGTCATGTAACGGTTTCGCAAGGGGTTGCAAGAGTTGTGAAGGTTGGTTTGGGTCGCGTTGCAGACTCTGCCAAGGTCGCCGACTGCAATGTCGGAGAGACGAGGACTCCGCCAAAGAGCTTGCTGAAGTAACGCTGCAACTACAGAGAAGCTATTGCATGCTCCTAAACCCTAAGCCCTAAACCCTAAACCCTGCACATCTTGACACCGCACCTCATAATCAATCTGATCCTGCGTGACAATCCATGGCCCGACTCTTTCGATAAGAGGCCCAGGAAGCTCCAGCAGTTCATCTAGGCCTTATATACTAGGCTCCCCAGTAGTACCCTTCTGCCCGTTTTATTTGGGGGTCTCCTTAACCTAGTATATTCATCCTTAATTGTTGAACCCTTGTATTCACCGTCATAAAACCTGTACAGGAGCCCTAGTCTACTTCGGGCCAAAATCTTCTTGAGGAGATCCGCGAATTGAGCCCAGCCCGGGCGGCAGCAGCGCGACCTACTCGTCCCCGGTGGGCCTTCAAGGGCTGTCCTTGGCTGCTGGAGCTTTGGGATATAGGGGTGTAGGGTCTAAGCTGTGAGATTTATCGGGTCTAGGGTTAAGGGCTTTGGGGGCGTGGGGCATTTTAGTGTTGGGATGTGGTCTTTGGAGTTAGGTGCTTAAGGATCTAGGGTCTAGTTTGGGATTTAGGGGTTTAGGATTTTATGTCGCGGGTTTAGGTTTAAGGGTTTAGGTTTGAGGGTTTAGGGCTTTCTGCTTGGAATATACGCGGTTTAAGGGGATTCTGATTTGCAGGTTTCGATTCTAGACGCGCCACTCACTCATAGTTGTCAGGGCTTCCGGCCGACATGCTTCGGGGTTTACAGCTTATCACAAAACAAGAAAGCACAAACTCAGAGGGGAGACAAGTTTGGGCCCCGTAGTTCCGAATGCTACGTACGGTAGACCTAGGCGAGATGGTGTGCAGAAGAAGCGAGACAAGAGAGGGTTTAGAGGGTTTAGGGTGCAGCGTCAGCGACAAAAGTCTGAGTTGGCAAATGCACGAAGTACGCATGCCGACTGTCTCGCACAAAATGTAGTGCACTGCACATCCCAAGACCTACAAACCTTGATCCCCGAGCCCCAAGGTACAAGAACATACGACCCTCCCGCTCCCCAAAGTCAGCAGGCACAAGACATATCAAGTCACTGGGTAAACGAATAGAATACTGGTATAGTATAAAAGAATATAGAGTATACTCTTGCATATTATACCAGTATAATACTACTATTATATTATTTACTGGTAACACTAAATAGTATAGTTACCACCTCCTCCCCCCCTCCTGCCGCGAATACCCCTTGGACAGGCGGGGGATGCCAACTCGCCAGCCTTTCTTCTGAAAGCGGCTCGTGGTGGGCTGCTCAAGGTCTGATACGGTTGATGATAAAAAAAATCTTGCATTACCTTAAGGACCCTAAACTAGGGGAATTCTGTTATATTAAGGAATATACCATAATTCCCATAGTTTAGGGTCCTTAAGGTAATGCAGGATTTATATCATCAGCAGTAGACCTAGATTTCTGCCTGTCGCCTTGTAGCAAGAGCAAACTCAGCCTCCAGCATGTGTAACCCTAAAACCCTAAACCCTAAACCCCTAAACCCCTAAACCCCTAAACCCTAAACCCCTAAACCCTAAGACCCTAAACCCCGAAACCTAGCTGATCTAGGTTTCCGCTGAACTTCGGTTGTTTCCAGGCCTGTTTTCGAGCCTCTGCTATTACAGTGAGGTTAGGTTTTAGGGTTACAGTAAGTCTAGCAAAAATACTTGGGCACGAGCCTATAGTCCAGAAAGACCAGGGACCCAAGTCAAAAAGCTACGGTGACTGTTGAAGTCCCATTCCTTGTTCTGCAAATTGGGGATTCGTGCAGCTTCAGCATTCTCCGTGTCGGAACCTTCTTCCGCAAGATAAAAGCTTGAATAATCAGAAGTTGTGGTCGTTTGGGTTCCATGTAGTGATTATACTATAGTGCACTCCAATACCCCTATTTCTGAATAGAAACCTTCAAAGGAACCCTATTCTAATTATCACAGCCCCAAATCTCAAGTCCAGTCCTAGACATGAAGTTGAGCTCCCTGAGCTCATAACAATGACAAGAGCCGCTTTCTGCTTCAAGGAATGAACGAACAAAAGCATATGTATATATATGTATATACACATGTAGATAGATAGGTATTATGTATGTATGTATCTATATATATATACACATATATATATATACATATATATATATATCTATATATATATATATACATATATATAGTTCTGAAATGTCCTGGGCTCTCTGGTTTCCTTGTCCAAGGTCCTCCGCTGCAGGCGCGAGATGTTTCTTTGGAGCGCATCGGTGTAGGATTTGGGGTTTAGGGTTTAGGGCTTTGGGTTAGGGGTGTAGGGGTTTAGGGGTTTAGGGTTTGGGGTTTAGGGTTTCGGGTTTAGGGGTTTGCTGCTTTGGTTTGGCGTCGGTTCTTCGATGGGATTTGGAGTTTCGTGGCTTCCATGTTTGTTGCCGTGTTGGGCGGTGCGTGCTGATTGTGTCGGGTGGACTGAGCTCTCAGAACCCTAAACCGTGAACCCCGAATCCCTAAACCCCTACCCCTAAACCCCCTAAACCCTAAAGCCTAAACCCATAAACCCTAAACCCCAGGGTTTAGGGGACTTTGTGGTGGAACAGTCAGGAACTAAGCCCTAATAGGCCCTAAACCCTAACATAAGATCTTCATGAATAGACTCTGGGGACTTGCTTTCAACACTTGAGCCTGGGGTCCACGGCAGACGTACCATGGTCTCGTGATCCGTGTAAGGACCTTAGGCATAGGTTGCATATTGCGCCGTTGACCCTTGCCCCGTGAACACTTGCCGAAGTGCTAGTTGGGGAGCATTGGAACTTTAGATATGACTGTCTTGCTGGTTTCTACAGCAAGCATGTAGCTGCAAGAATCTGGGATTGGTGATGTGGGCGATTTCGTGAAATTCTGCTCTAAAAGCACGACGCATGTAAAATGTAATGCAACAGCCCCACCGGATCGTTCCTGCATGGAGATGGTGGCAGTTTTGGAGGTGATAAGTAATTGGAACCGTGTACATTTGGGTTCCTGATTAGAATGATATTATATACATATGTATATTATATCCCAAAAATCCTGTTCTACTTCTTATATTATACCCCAAAACCCTTGTGTTGTACCCCAAGGCCGCATTCTAGTTTTTGACGCCCTTACACTATACCCTAGACTGCTAGGATGACGACGAGCGACCCGAAGGGGAGATGCCTTTCGCCCTCTTGGCAGGCGCAGGTCCAGAGGGGTTTAGGGGTTTTAGGGTTTGGGGTTTAGGGTCTATAGGCTTTAGGGCTTAGGGTTTTAGGGTTTAGGGTTTGGGGTTTGGAGCTTGTAATGTAGAGTTTACGGTTTGGGGTTTGGGGGTCAGGGGTCTTGGGTTTCGGGCTTCGTTGGTGTGCGGCGAATTCTCGGGAGTAGGCGCTAAGCGCTAGCTTCAGTTATTCCTGGAAGGGCCCTCATCCCGACGCCCTGCTTCATGTGACTTTCCTGGCTGGAGGCAGGTGTCTAAGTGGGTTTAAGCTTGAGGTTTGTGTCTTTCGATTAGTGCCTAGGCCCTATAAAGCCTACACCATCCTGAACCTTAAACCTTTCAACCCCAAACCCGAAACCCCAAACCCCAAACCCTAAGCTAAACCCTAAACCCTAGAAACCCTAGAAACCCACCCTAGACCCCAAACCCTAAACCCGAAACCCTAGACCCCAAACCCTAAACCCTAATCGGGTTCAGAGCCCAGAGTCCGGAAAGCTCTTGAGTTTTATCTTTGCCTCGCGCCAGGTGGTGACAGCGCCGGCCACCCAGAGAGTGCCAGTTTTGGGATTTGGGTGACTCGGTGGCTGTGACCGCAGTGGTAGTACGGCTGATGATATAAAACTTGCCTTACCCATAATGAAGAATATGCCATAATTCCCATAGCTTAAGGTCCTTAAGGTAATGCAGGATTTCCAGCATCAACAGTAGCAGCAGCAGTAGGAGTAGCACGAGCAGCAACAGTAGTAATTCGCCGTAGTGGCAGCAGCAGCAGCAGCAGTCGTAGAATCGGGAATGATTCTACCGAAGGGGTGGGTGAAAGCAATCATCGCGGTAGTGGTTTAGGGTTTAGGGTTTAGGATTTAATGCCCGTCGGGGGCTGCGGGTTTTCTTGACAGGGCGACAGCGCAAACTGCTGGCCAGGATGTTCCTTGTAGACAGCGGCTGAATACAATGCCACGGCTCGACAAGGATCCCCCCCCCCCCCAGGGTCACTGCAGCTTAACACAATGAAAGATGGTCCATGGTACAATACAATATAATATCATATACCATAATATCATATACCATAATATAGTATATTCAATATAATATCATATACCATAATATAGTATAGTATTGGATAATTCATGTAGTATCGTCTAGAAGAACCTTCCACCCCAAAGGCAGGAAGTGAAAGCCCGGAACTGCCTGAGGCCCAAAGCGGTGCCCTGCCGGAGACTTGTTCGTTCGAATCGGCGGCGAGGGAGGGGGGAGAAGAGGGGTTGAGAAAAGGCAATCGGCATGGCTCAGAATGTTCCGGGTTAGTTCAAGGCTTTAGACTCCTTAGTTCAGGCAAAGACGAGATTGGGTGGTCGGCAGAAGGTGTCGGATTCACAAAGTTCGAGCAGGTGTAGCCGGGACAAGGTCATTGGTGTTCAAGAAATCCACCGTTATGGAGTTGGCTACACAAGCCGTAGTAACGACGGTTTTGGGGATGCGATAGCCTCATTTCTGGCCTTCAGTTACCCTAATTGTATGGTATTCAGTAGGGAGCCTGATGGAAGTATGAATCTGTTCTATTCTTACAGAACTTGTACTCTATATATACTGCAATTTATTACAATGCTTTGTAACATCGTGATATATACTACAACATTGATATACTAAACTACAACAAAATTAATTTGCAATATAACAAAACAGAACAAATCATGATATAATATAGCCTAACATACTATATCATAGTGTAGCATACATTAACACAACATAACACAACATAACATAGTAAACCATAGTGTGATATAGTAGAATATGGTATAATAAAGTATAACATAGATCAATGCAAAATAGTATACTGTAGAAGATAATATAGCCTGTTATGGTGCAAACAGTTATTTTACTAGAATGAAAGATTATGTCACATATACTAGAACACAATTCACATATGGTGCAATACATTGAGACATCATGTACTACAATGTAGTATGGTATGATAAAATTATAGTATATATAGTAGAATGGAGTATAGTATAGGATAGTATAGTGTAGTATAGTACAGTATAGCAAAATGTAGTATAGTATAGCATCGTATAGTATAGTATAGTATGGTAAAGTATAGTACAGTATAGTATAGTATAGTATAGTACAACACAATACGAAATATTGTAATGTAGCGTAGTGTTATGTAATGTAATAGAGCCTAGTCTGTTATGTGGTACCAGAATGTGCAATACTACGTTTGCAATAACTTCTAGTCTACTTCAGTTTTAGCATACTATGAAATTATGTGATATAACACAATCTCAATGTTATTGTTGTTATTAGTGTTATTATATGTTACAATGCTATAAAACAGGATATCACACAATACATGAAAGAATCTTACTTTTTAAGCTACCACTCTGTATTACATATCTGTATACACGTTTTCTCTGTGTGTTTAAATACTCATATGTATCACACATGCGTATGCACGCCTGTATGATGTATGATAGATAGATATGTCTATACACCCATGGGTAGGGAGTCACAAAATGCGGAACGGAATCGAGGACGGGCTCCTCCCCAGACCCTCCAAAGAATCCAAAGCCCGGATACGCCAAGAAGGGCCCAATCTTCATCCATAGACAGGGTTTAGGGTTTGGGGGTTTAGGGGTTTAGGGGTTTAGGGGTTTAGGGTTTAGGGGTTCAGGGTTTAGGGTTTAGGGTACCCTCCACCTTGAGCCCTACTTTTGCCATCCCCAAACAGGGTGTCTGCTCTGTCTGCTTTTTTTTTTCTGGTACACAACTTGGGAGTAGCCTTGTTCTTTAGACGGTGGGATGGCCCAACAAAGGGTTCCCCTGTGTGGGTGTCTTTTTTTACTTTTACTTGCTGTAGGTTTCAAGCTTTTCCCGGTGCTTGCGAAAACTCTACCTCTTCGGAGAGCGGCTTACATAGACCTGCAACCCCAGGACCCTAAACCTTAAACCCTGAACCCTGAACCTTAAGCCCTAAACCCTGAACCTTAAACCCTAAACCCTAAACCCTCAACCCTGAACCTTAAACCCTAAACCCTAAACCCCTAAACCCTAAACCCAAAACCCAAAACCCAAATGCCGTTTATAGCTCCGGGCTCCAGGGTTTCAGACCTAGAGCTTAGCGCTTGCGATCCGGAGCTAAGCAGTTCTTTTCGAGACTAGGAGGTTCCACTTGTAATCTAAGGCTCTAAAGAGTTAGAATAGGGTTTTAGGGTTTAGGGTTTTGGGGGTTTTAGGGTTTTTAGGCTTTAGGGGTTTAGGGTTCTAGTGTTTAGGGTTTAAGGTTCAGGGTTTAGGGTTCCAGGGTTTAGGCTTTAGGCGTTCAGGGTAACATTTTAGTGTAACTGTGCTATAACTGAGCAGGCTCTGATATTACATTGCCCTCCTCACTCAGGGGTCTCCCTGTTGTTGCTTGTGATGACTTGTTTTTCTTGATGGTGTTTTGGTTGATGTCCCGCACACGGGAGTTGCCCGTCTTGGCTGAATCCTACGCTCAACTTTGTGTCCCTAGCCCTGAACCGGTTCAGGGTTTAGGGTGAACCATGGATCGTAAGTCCTGCCAGGCTCTTAGTACTTAGGTTAGGCCCTGAGTCCCAAACCTTTTTGGGGCTTTGAAGCACCGACTTGGAGGTTCAGGGGACTTAGTAAGTGGGTTATAAGCAGAGCTACAAGTACCCTAAATGGAGTTACCCTAATTATAACCCTACTCATATCCGACTTACGAAGTTCCCTGGGCCTCCAAGTAACCCCTATAAACCCTATAAGCCCTATAAACCCTATAAGCCCTATAAACCCTATAATCCCTATAAGCCCTAGAAGCCCTAAACTACGTCGCCTGGGCCTCCAAGCAGGCCTGCGGCCCTTCATAGCCGCCACTGTAACCAAGGTGGCCTACGCCGGCGCCAGCGCCGACGACGTTCAGGCGCAGTCTGGTGGAGTTTAGGGGTTTAGGGTTTAGGGGTTAGGGGTTAGGGGTTTAGGGTTTAGGGTTTTAGGGGGTTTAGGGGGTTTAGGGTTTAGGGTTTGGAGTTTAGGGTTTAGGGTTGGAGTCAGAGCTACAGAGAACTTAGTCTCTACGTTAAGGCTCCAACGGTCTACGCCCCTCTAGGAAGAAAGCCCCTACCTCGGTTCCCAACGCCGAAAACCCGTACACCTTCAGAGGAATCCCACTACCTTCTCTGGGGCTGTATCTTAGTTCTCCAATACCCAACCTTTAAACTTTTGTGGCTCTTATAATTTTGTGGCAATCTGAGAGTTTAGCCTTTTGTTTCCCTGGCTTATTGGGGAAGTAAGGTATATAGCCTTTGTGTGCTTGCGAGACCGAGATTGAGCCACACCTTAAGCACCGAAACGTGCGCTGCGGGGACCTGCAAGCCTGGGCCATGAGCCGTGTCATCCTAAACCTGAAACAGCCTCCAGCACTTCACTTTGGGGGTTGCTGCTTGAACCTAAGCTTTATTTTATATATGGTTCAAGCAGAGTCATCTTACAAAGCTCGAGTTTCAAAGCCTTCGCCTCCCTGCATCCCCCTTTTTCCATCTGAGCAGGGGGGCGGAATTTCCTGCTCCCTCAGTGGATGCCGAGGACCAGATGCATGTTTCGGGGCGGGGCGGGGAAGGGGTATCAGCTGGTATTGTCCTGTGTGATGCGCACAAGGTTCCCTACGATACGATCCACTTTTCCGCCTGCTCCTCCTCGCTTTCATCATCATCATCATTATCATCATCAGCATCATCCCTGCATTCATTGCCATAATCATCATAAACACACCCGCCGTCATTGGACATTCTCCATCGCATTCACCCAACACCTGGTTGTCCCAAGGTCACCATCATCGTATTCACAGTTTGTCTGCGAATTTTGATTGAGGTTTGTGGGAGTTTCGTCGTAAGGGTACTTGCTAGCAAGAACATGAGCTCTGGCAGCTGCAGCAGGTAGTACGTAAAGTACGAGGACTAGAATATCACAACAACTTAACATCAACATCTTTGAAAATCATCGCGTGCATTTACCATTCACACATGGGCAATCCCAATCGCAAGACAGGAACCCTGCACACCAATGTCCAACCCCTTCATCGGAACTCCACTCAAACTCAAACCTTAAACCCTAAACTCTAAGCCTTGCGTCCCAAAGTCTCCAGCAAAGCAGATAGGCACCCTTAGCCCGACCCTAAGCCCAAAGTCTTACACGTCAAGCCGTGAACCCTAATATCCGAGTAGTGCAGTTGTGTAACCCTAGACCCCAAACCCCAATACCCTCAACCCTAACAGATACTATTCATCCAGACCCCGAAAAAGTTGACGAGGCCTTGCCGTCACCCTTGACCCTTCGCACCAGAGATAACCTTGGTAGCGAAGCAGGCCCAAACAACTTCGCTCTTTAAAGAATCGTATACAGACATATATACATATATAGTATGTAAGCCAGAATGAACCCTAACAAGGTAGTTTTCATTCATCGACAAGTAAGTCTATATCCTGATTCTTAAGGGGGGCTGCTCGGGAACCTGGTCGAGCGAGGGTCCTAGCTCCCATCCTAGACTCCTGCAGGCCGATTCCCTTAGAGGCAAGTTTGTCAGGTGGAGAGGGCAGAAAACACACTCTACTTAGGGTCGAGATTACGGGCCAATAAAGGGTTTAGGGTTTAGGGTTTAGGGCTGGTAGTGCTTTGGATTGATACCCTAAGCCCCACAACCCCAAGCACTAAACCCGTGGACTCGAAACATCGCGAGTCTTCCAGCAGGAAACAGCATACCTGCGACGGAACGTTGAGCATTTGCGCTTTGCGAAACGCCGCCTTGAAGAGAGAGTTCAGGCAGGAAAGGGTTACTTTGGGGTATGAGACAATTTTAGGGGCAGGTACTTGTGGAAGGTTGTTATAATCGGGATCCTACTGAGGGTCTGTATTGAGGTCTCATGTTGGGGGTCTAGGGTTTGGCCAAGCCTAAATCCGAAACCTTAACCCCTCAACCCTCAACTCCACGCCGTCAACCCTAGACCTCTTGCCCTCAGCCCTAAACCCTCAGCCTACAACCCTGAACCCTAAACCCTGAACCCTGAACCCTAGAACCCTGAGCCCTAAACCCTAAACCCTAGAACCCTAAACCCTGAACCTTAAAGCCCAAACCATCAGCCGCCCTCAGACCCAAACCACCCCGAGCCTGAACCCGAAAGGCTCCAGCGCCTGCGCATTTGGCGCGTAGAGTTGAGAGAACTATAAGGGGTACTATGCCATAAGGGTTTTAAGAAGGGTTACTATAGAGTATAGAGGTTACTATAAGGGCAGCGACCGGGGTTATATACTTAAGGGGCTTTAGAAGAATTACATGTTTCAGTCAGGGTTACTATAAGGTACTTTGGGTGTTACTGTATGCGTTACTATACAAAGTTTGAGCATGTGACATGGGTGTCCCCACGCCTCAGAGATGAAAGCAATCCCAGCACGAATTATCCCTAGTTTAGTTCTCTGGAGATCACTGTCAACCATGCGACCCGAAGTTCTAAACCCAAATAGCAACCATAGAGCCTTGGACCCTGCATCCAGAAGGCTCAAAGCCCCAAAATGGAGCCCCCTCTCTGTACGATTCCCTTGCAGGAGTAGCACCTGAACCCTAAGTGCCAACCCCAGGAGCACACAGTTCGGTTTAGGTACCTCTTTTGACAGTTTCCTGGTAGGGCCGTGTCTATCCTGCTAGGAAGAACATACCTGGTGCAACATGGGCGAACCTGTCAACAAGAAAAGATGCAAGTTCAGCAAGCCGTATACGACCTCTGTACAAGCGTCACTAAACTTTCAGGAAGACTTATGAAACACCTCGTGGAAACCCCATTGAGCTCTTATAAGGCCCGTCTGCAACTACAACCCTTCGAAAGTTGTCGCTCAGTGCCTCGAACTGAATATGCTTTAGCCCGACGCCCTCATCACGAACAGGAGCGCCGTAGGCCTAAACTGTAAGCTTCACCTTGGCATAGAAACTTGTTTGGCTGATGCAGATCCTGGATATCAAGTTACATATATCACATACATACACGCACACAGACACACACACACACAAAACCTTAATGTTCACGCATACGTACACACATACATACATACATGCATGCATGCATACATACATACATACATACATACATACATACACACATACACACATACCTACATACCTACATACCTACATACGTACATACCTACACACCTACATACCTACATACCTACATACTATACATACACACTATACATACATACATACATACATTCATTCATTCATTCATTCATTCATTCATTCATTCATTCATTCATTCATTCATTCATACCTACATACCGACATACCTACATACCATACATACCATACATACCATACACTACACTACATTACATTACATTACATTACATTACATTAGGTTACGTTACATGGTGTTACACTACGTTACATTACATTACACTACATTACATTACACGACATTACACTACATTGCATTACATTACACTACATTACATTACATTACGTTTCATTACGTTACATTACACTGCGTTACGTTACATTACACTACGTTACATTACATTGCATTACGGTATATTACACTACACTACATTACATTATATTACATTGCGTTACATTACATTACATTACATTACGTGCACATATATAAATATACATACCTACATGCATGCATACATACATGCATACATACATACATACGTACGTACATACATGCTTGCATACTTACGTACACTGATGCATTCATGCCTGCATACATACATACGCACGTAAGTACATACATGCATGCATACATATGTATATACATATATATATATATTATACACACATGCATGTACATATACATATGCATCAACATCTGCATTTTCGTACATGCTTGCAAACGCAGGGACCCACGCACACACACAGACAAACACACACGCAGACATACATTTGTGCATTCTCTCATTCATCCATACAGACACTTTGCAGGTACGGCGAGAGGTAAAACAGTTCTCGATGCGTTAATAATTACGGCCGGTGTTACGAACCTCTAACAAAATCCTCTTCGAGCCTGCATAGTGTTACAAACCTTTCTGGAACCATGATAGCGCCCCTGAGAAAACCTTTCAGGATCTGCGAACTCGCTGCGAGCAGCTTGAGCAACGGAAGCAGCAGCTCTTTGGCCTTAACCCTCCAGTTCCAGGGTTTCGAGCGATGTGTCTGTATGCAGGGGTTATGAGGGTACTAGATTCTGGACCGGTTCTATATTGGTCTTGCAAGGGTTTCGCTAGGCTTCTGTGGCGTTGAGTACACAATACCAGGGGGCTGAGTAAGTGGACAACTTGCAGCTAGCCTCTCTGAAAAAGCCCCTAAACCGTAAAACCACTATGGTGGAGGGATGTTGAGGATAAAGGCTTCGGGTTCAAGATATGCGGGCCTTGGCCGGCAAGCCCAACTCTTCATGAACCCTCCGAGCCCAAGCACACAAAGTCACAACTTCCCGAAACCCAAAGCATCCCAAGAACTTAAGCCCTAAACCCTAAACCCTAAAGCCCTAAACCTAAACCCTATGACCCCAAACACTCCACAAGCCTAAAAGGCTCATGGGGTTTCGCGGTGTAGGGTAAAGCCCTAGACTTTGGAACTTGCAGAGCGGTTTGAGGTAGCATAGCAGGCCTCAGGCCAGTGCTGTTATAGGGTTGAGAGTTGAGGTAGGCTACATGGGTAGTTCTCTAAGAGTAGGGTCCCATTTGGGGGTCCTTTTTCATAAGGGTGCCGTACTATATTGGGGACCTAAAACCCAACCCTGATTGTTTGACCACCACCTCCAAGAACCCTCTAAGATCCATAAAACACCTAATCTATCAAGCCCTTATGCACCCTACGGTACATTAAGTTCCTTCTAAGAAGTATAACACCTACATAGTCCCTTTTTAATCCCCGCATAATGATTCCTTCGACCCAGAACAGGTACAAGCTACTCTACGAGCAACAGCAGCAACAGCTTCGTGATCAGCAGCTGGAAGCTGAGCCCAATGCTGCGGGTTCATGAAGTGGGGCTTAGGACATAGGGTTTACGAGTTAGGGATTAGGAAGCAGTGTGTAGGAATTAAGGTTTAGGCGATAACTAGGATTTGGGGAAAAAATTCGGATGCAGGAACTAAGGTTTGGGAAAGAGGGCCAGTAGTATAGGGTTTCGGGCGCAGAGACTTTGGCATCTTCTATTCTAGTCAGTCATGGATTCAATCGTAAAGTTCCAGTGCGCCCCATTGTGAAAGCATCCGTGCGCCAACCCTGAATCCCGCACCCCAGACCCAGAAGCGCTTGCAAACACCCAACCATGCGAAGATAACCGGGTTTCCAAGAACTACCCAGGCCCTCTTGCACCTCAACTTCCATCCCTTTTGTCATGATGATATTGATGATGAGGACTTAGACCTGGAATGACCGGTGTGCTGGAAACCTGCGAATTTCTTAGCTAGTTCTCCGGCGCCCGAGTAGTGTCGGTCGCAGCAGCTGTCTTCGTCGTTGTCGTCGCAGTACAGCAAACAGCCAACACAAACAGCAAATAACAAATAATAAATTGCCAACCGCCAACTACCAACAACCAACAACCAACGAAAAGCAACCACCAACCGACAACCAACAACCAGCAACCAGCAACCAACAGCAACCCGCAAGGGCCTGGTAAGGGGTAGAGGCCGGCAACCCCGCACTCCGTTACAGATTCGGGTGTCCCAACCGTCATCTCCTATTGGGGTAGTAAGCTTTGCTAGCCATGAACTGCCATGAGCTCCGAACCACTCACTCCGTTTTGGGTTTAATCAAAGATTATTGGGGCTTGGGGTCGTCCACCAATCACTGCATCTCCGGTGTGCCGAGCTTCGCGTCAGAAGCTCCACGAAAGCGGGGGGGAGTCATAATAAGCTCCACGAAAGCATTCCGCACATTGCATACTCTACAGGCACGAAGTTACATGAACCCAGTATTTTCAGTAAGCCGGCAACGCGCAGGACGTGGGCTATGGGGTTTGTCGAAGCTGCTCTTTTGGCGTTGAGATGGTTGAGATTTTGTGGTCAGTTTTGGCGGGCAGTTGTTTAAATGATTTGCATTTTTTTGCGTCACTTGAAGTATCTCAGTATCACCTGGCCAGGATCAGCCCTGCTTTTGCATCTTGTACACGAGGATGCTGTCATGAATGATCTGCGAAATCTGTAGCAGGATAAACCGTGCTCAGCTTGCAAGTTTTTGCTAGATGTCGCTGTGCATGGCGGAACACCGTTGGCATGCAGAAAAATGCCGAACGACAATTGGGACTATAGGCTGTGAATTACCGTGCTGGCAAGACTGCAGTCTGCAGCAAACACGCACCACACCACTATAGCGGAAGCAACGCATTTGCTGCGGTAAAGGTATGAATCGGCAACAATAATACAGTGTCCCCTGCAACAGTAAAGTGTGTAGGCGCTACACCCAATGGTAAGGTGGACATCCCTGTTATCGACATGCCGGTGTCAGTATGTCCTGCACTAAACCCATATTCAGCTGTCGGTTTCCGGGTATGTGCGTTCCATACTTATTTTCTGTTAGGCAGCAGTATCCGTACCTTCACGTTGTTGCATGTGGGCTTTCGGTCTTACAGCTTAGATTGCTTTGCTCTAACACGCAAACACTGATTACATCGAATCTAAATCTACGCTTTGCAACCGAGGCTTTCGTTGCAACCTGCCACGCAAAGCTTCTGAATGTTTTTGTTTGCCAGCTCTGGCTCTACACGTTATCGGTCGGTTCAAACCCCGTAAATTCCACCGTGTGCGAAACTTGAACCTGAAATCATGTGCTCAAGCGCGTCCAGAGGCCGAATGCGCCAAGGCGCTAGATTTAAAAAAATCTCCAAGCCTAAGTGCGACGATCTGGAACCAAAATCTTGATCCCTAAACCATATGCAAAAACTGAGAGTCCTGACCGGAAAGGAGGAAAGCCTAAAACCTCCCTAAACCCTAAACCCTAAAATCTTCCCCCTTGGTTCCCGGGCTAGCCAGGGCGATGGTCGGGGGGTCTGAAGAGATCTCCCAATTGCACCAGCAGCTCTCGGCGATCTCGCTTTTAAAGGCCTTGAGTGTTTAGGGTTTAGGGTTTGTGTTTCATTGGGAATTTGGGTGTCATGGGAGCTTGGGGTGTTAAGGTTTCAAAGGTTGGATTTCGGATTGAGCTGTAGGCTTTAGCACAGACGGTTTGTCAGGCGGCTGTGTATTCCAGCTTGAAACTTTCCATTGCAAGAGATGAAACCTTAATCCCCAAACCCAACTTGGAGGCCCAGGGGACTTNNATAGTTAGGGTAACTCCATTTAGGGTGCTTATAACTCTACTTATAACCCACTTACTAAGTCCCCTGGGCTCCAAGAAGAACGTTGCAAGCCACCGGGTCTTTGGACGGGGTTGAAACATGCTCTAGGGCCTGAAGACGGGCTCGTTGAGCTGGAGATTTCAGCAGGAGCTTTTGAATGTTGCTAGGTGCAAGAAAGGTTGTGGCGAAAAGAAGTGCCATGCCAAACGTAAGCCTCAACCCCGAAGATTCGGCAACGCGTTCTTCATACTTTAGGCTAAGTGCCCTCACAAAGTTGCCCTTACAGATGCCCTTATAGGTGCCCTTGCTGGGGGTTTCGCTAGGCCTTTCTTAGTTGTTGACGATAATCTCAATCCTAAACACGGACCCCAATCCAAGGAGTCCTACCCCCCCAAAGGGTCCAAAGTAATTACCTATATAGTAGACTGTCGGGTTTCTATATAAGGAATTGTTATTATGATCTGGGAAAGTATCCCCCAGAACAGTACCTAGGACCCTTTGGGGCCCCATAGGGCTCCGAACGCCGGTTTTCATAGGTGGGTTTCCGGGAACACGGTGCCTGAGTGTAGACCAAAAGAGCACCCGGATAGTCGGATCCTTAGCATAAGGAGCCTTCTCTGACGACAAAGCTAAGAACCTCTCACTCTTTCCCATAGAACCGTCGTTGGGAAGATTTTCCGGACCCCGATTCCGGAAAACGTGATGTGCTTGTGGACTCGTGCAGGGTCTGTGGCATAGGCAGCAAAATCACACTGTACACAAAACTCCGCAAGCCGCGTGCCACCCCCACTCTCACTCTTACTTGACGTTATAAAGACTTGTTTTCGGGCTGCTCTTATTAAAATTATGGGGCTCAGGCGTTGGGATGTGGGGTTTGAGAATAAATTTTGGAAGTGCCTAACTGTCTAGTTGCAATAAGTTTGGTTTAGCTTCTCCGATGACAGTCAACAATCCTTCAAAACACCCAATGCGAAAGACGATCCGAAGCATGCCACTAACTTAGCACCGGCAAGGGTTTTGCCCACATCCTTTTCTGCCTTCAAGCCTCTGCGGCGTAATCATACGAGTAATCATACGCCTTGTAGAGCAAGCCGCCCCTGGATGAACTGATAAATCTGTAGTCCTTGTCTTCCAGACTACGGGAGTCCAGATAAGCATCGCTGGAGGATTTCTAGCGATCTGACATATCCAGAAGTATCACGAATGCCTTGAAAACTCGTAGTGGTCATGGTTTTAGCCGTATGTAGTTTCTTGTATCTATGCTATAGTACTAGTACCGCGCACTAGCCCTACTCCCCAAGCCAGAACGGTGCCCCAAGCGTGTTTTTGTTTGACTTATGTCGTGCCCCAATTCCCTAAAACCCCAAAACAACCCCCTGAACCCTCCACCCTAAAGCCCCAAACCCCAATTCCCTAAAACCCCAAAACAACCCCCTGAACCCTAAACCCTAAACCCAATTCCCTAAAACCCCAAAGAAAGCCCTGAACCCTAGCCTTCCAAACCCCTAAAGCCCTCCCCGGAGCCCGAAAGTATGCAGAATAATCGCCCTTCACAGGTATTTGGGCCATTATTTTTACCCACTAAACCCTAAACCCTACATCCTAAAGCCTAGTCATTTTTCCTTTTTTTTTTTTGGGGGGGGGGGAAGGGGGGTTGGGCAGTCCTGGTTGTCAGAGGATGCCCTGAACCAGGAGAACTTGGTCGGTGCCTTAGGAAAGCCGTTGTGTGGATCTGGGGCGTAGGGTTACGGCTCAACAATTCAATTCTGGGTTGTGGGTTTTGGGCCAGGACCTAAGCAGAGACAAGTCTGATCCCTCCAATGAGAAGCCCGGTTTTTGTCACTGGATGCGCGAGTTCCACGACCTTGTTCGGTTTGGGGCTAAGGGGCCTACATCTGCATCGAACCTATATCTTGTAGGGCTGCAAATCCAGATACTGATTATGCTATCTGTCAGCCTTGTGATTACATTCTTGTTGTACATCCAGTGCCTACTGTATGTGTAAGACCAGTTTAGGGAGCAGGCCCGTGTGTTTGCAACTTAACCGGCCGGCATCAACCTCAAATCCTGAATGCCAAGCTACCACACTCTTAGGTCTTAGGTCTGGTCTTCATGAAACAGTCCGGCCTCTTTCAGTTTATGAGGTGTTGCTGGCATACGGTAATGTTCCACCCCTATCCTTAAGTATCGGCGGCCTGGAATGAGAACACTCTTGTGTGAAATTTACGAGGATCGAGACGCGGTCGCAGCTCTTTTTCCAGGTCTTCTGCTACCGTTTTTCGAGGTCTTCTGCACCCATTGGCATGGGGGCCAGTGCATCGGTCTCTGTCTAGGCAGATGCGGCATGCGCTGAGTCTGTGGGTGTGGATCGCCAGAGCAGTGCAAAGAGTTTGCTGCGATTGGGCCTCATTGGGCACCTCCCTACCTAAAGCTAGAGAAGCTATGCGGCGATATGGCATACTTATGGACTTTATTTTATGCTTAAGCAGGAGAGGTAGTCTCGGAACAACACTTTCGGTACCCTGGTACTACAACCGAGGAAGCCGATTTCGATGGTCTGAAGGTCTATGTCTATGACCTTCCTGCGAAGTTTCATGCAGGGCCACTGGAGGAGATGGAACAGCTTGGGAAGAGCTTGAAAAGTGATTGCGACTTCATGCGCTCACCCTGTTCGGAAAATCGCTGGGCAGGCTCCTATTCCTTCGCAAGACACTCAGTTCTCCGAATGCTCAAGCTTTTTTACCCTTGTTGTTTTTTGAGTGGCTGGTATTTGATCTTATTATAACAACCCTACTCCCCACTTACGAAGCCCTCAAACCTGAAACTCTAAAGTCTGAAAGCCCCGAACCCTCAACTACCCCAAAAGACTAAACCGCTACACCCGAAACGCCCCCAGCCCTGAACGACCCCAAACCCTAAACCTGTAAACTCTAACAGCCCCAAACCTCCAAACTCCAAAAATACCGACGAACCCTAAACCCTGGAACCTAAACCCTACACCCTAGACCCTAAACCCTAAACCCTAGTCCCTGAACCCTAAAGCCTAAACCACTAAGGGCAGTACGGAGCTGAAGTCATCGTCCTTCGAAAGCTTCTCGCCAGCCCCAGCAGGGTCACAGATCCTCTGAGTGCTGATTCTCGGTCCGCTTCAGTGGTCGAGGGTTTAGGGGTTTAGGGTTTTAGGATTTAGAGTTTTAGGGTGTTAGGGTTGAGGGTTTATGGGTTCAGGGTCAGGGTTTAGGGGTGTAGGGTTTAGGGTTTAGGCTGAAGGGGTTTGGGGTGTAGGGCGTGTAGGGTTGAGGAGTCGGCAGGGTTCAGCCGTCAGGGGTTTCTTTGCAAAAAATTGAAGGACGAGAAAAGCTAGGCCGAAGGGTGTCCCGATACCCATAGGCCCCTAAGTAGTTCCTTTTTATGGTTGAAATTTGGAATCCTATAAGGTAATCCCAAAAAGGAACTACTTACGGGCCTGTGGGTAGAGTAGGACGGGGATGTTGCGACATGCAGGATCTCTTCGTGGTGCCATATCTGTCCGCGCTGGATTGCCGTCTCTCCAGCAGGTTGCCAAGATGTGCCTTTGCCGTTCCTGGAAAGCTTTGAGATCTGAGTCGTACCCATGGTTTGGCGTGCCAATTTTGTGGCTGGTATCCAGAAACAGCAACAGTGGACAACAGAAAGGAAGTACAATGGAGACTAAAGGTAGAATCAACCTTTGCAGCGTGAGTTCCTGAGCTGTGGGGCCGGGTGTGGACACTCTGGTTTACCTTCGGTTCGAGTACCCAGAAGCTACAAAAGGCTCATTTTTATGACACAAAAGCCTGATGTAAGTACGGTCTGGGAGCCCAAATTCCAAAGCCCCCAAACCCCAAAAGGCCCTGAGCTTACAGCTGTGTTTAGGGTGTGTCTTATGGTGCATGGAATTCCCGGAAAGGCAGGCGTAGCTTTTTGCGCCCTGAACCCTAAGGCCTTACATATTGGGGTCATGCATTGCCTATAGGGTTTCGGCGGTTTAGGGTCACATACGCTACTCGTTGAAACTCTGAACCCTACCCAGAGCCCCTAAGTAGTTCCTTTTTTGGATTACCTTATAGGATTCTAAATATAAACCATAAACAGGAACTACTTAGGGGCCTATGGGTAGACCCCAAGCCCTGACCCCTTCGAGGGCGACAACAGCCGAGCGTTTTTGCTGCAGGTAGGTCCTCAGTTCTCAGCGGAGAGGTGTTCCAGCACCTGCAACACTACGGCCATTCTACGAGTCGCTGGGACCATCCTAGTGGAGCAGGGTTTCGAGTTTGGAACTTAGTTTATGGTGCAGGGTTTAGGGTTGAGGGTTTAGGGTTTTTAGGTTTATTCCTGTACTTGGGGCATGTTGAAGCTGCTCTTTCAAAGGTAGCGAGTCACCACCCAAGCCAGCTTGGGCAAACCTTACTCTGGAAGCCAAACTGCGTGCGCCTTGTAAAAAAACTGCTGTAAGCAGACTCATAGACCACCCCCCCCCCCGCCCCACTCTCGCCAGAAAACCCTCCAAAAATACGTTCAATCTCCTATCAAAGCCCTTCGAACCTCTCACGAAGGCCACCATAACACCCTTACTAAATAAGCATGTTACCTGAAACCCTGATAGAACCCATCATAAACGCCTTAACAAAGCCCTTACAATTACAAGCCGTGATTAGAGCTCTTCTGAACTTTCTGCACCCTCACGAAGCTGAGTCACCAGACCCATTATTTTATTACCCATCAAGGGATCCCGCCTAAGCCGCGGTAAAGGCACATAAAACCTTCATGCAACCCATGATTAAGCCCCCCATAAAAATACGTAGAAGCCTTTCATTAAATCCGTATCAGCCGCACCAGCCCTTAGAAACCCCCTGAAGCCCGCCAAGAAAACAGCCCTTAGAAAGGCCACCATCAACCCCCGATTACGCCCTAAACCCTAACCCCTAAACCCTAAACCCGAGGACACCGGCACCTCTTTCTCGGATCTTGCCCGGTCACCAGCCTGCCCCTCACCATCCAAGCGCAGCAGCTCCTCGTGTCTGACGCTTGGCAGCCGCGATAGACAGGCTTTTTGGGTATATGTACTCACACTAGTACTATTATGATTATGATTATCATGTTATTATGATAATTATTATTATCATTAATATTAGTAGAAGTGTTTTTATTTGTATATTACCTATAGGGCTTCGGCTTTGGGGTTCACTGTTTCGGGCTTTAGGATGGTTTCGGATTCAGGCTTGTTCAGGATGTGGGGGGTTTTGGATATTTCAGGGTGTCTGAAAGGTTTGCAAGTATAAAGATGGGGGCGCATATATATATATATATATCGGTAAGATATCTATATATATATATATGAACATCGGTAATATATGGTTCTTTGACATTCTAACAGAAATGCTGCAACGTTTAACTAGTACTTGATATTGGAAAGTTCATTATGGTTCATTTCTCAGGAGTCTGCGTTATTCAAGATTGCCGATGTAAGCATAGCGGGCAAAGCGCGGATGCAAGTAGTTGTGGATATACCCTTGCCAGTGGCAACGGGGGCACTGCCCACAGTGACAGGAGGTCAGGAGTGCACTAGCCGTCCCTGGTAGTGACATTAGCAGGAGTCATCGCCGTGGTAGTGGTAGCCGTAGCTGCAGCCTTCCAGTGGTATTGGTGGTGGTGGTGGTGGTGGTGGTCGTCACAGTCGTCGTAGTCGTCGTCGTGATCGTCGTCCTGGTCTTCGCCCTGGTCCTAGATGGAAGCCCAGTCCGAGTCCTGGCCCTCGTCTTGGTCGTGCAGTTGCCCTGGCGAACCCCATCGACTTGGTTGTGTTTTCAATTATTCAGCATGGCCCTGTTGAGCAACAAGGCAATGTTTATTGAAGCCCTTATAAGGGTGCTTTGAAGAGCCTAAGTGTAAAATCTCGCCGCTCCCTCTCTCTTTGAAGGGAGTCTAATTGAACTCAAAGGTTCAGAACTTAGTCAACGTCATGTTTCTTGTTGCGTGATTTGGGGTTCCGGCACCCCTTCCTCACGCCTGCTGCTGCTCATACGGATCCCAACAAACATGAATAGCAACTACGACCGTGATCATGCGCATGATGACAGTAGTAAGTAGTAGTGCCTAGCACGGGGAGAAGCATGTAACCCTAACTCGTAAACCCTAAAGCGTATACCCGGAACTGTTAACGCTAAACCCAAAATAAGCCCCAAACCCCAAACCTATGTTGATGATATAAATCCTGCATTACCAATAATAGCCATAATAAGGAACATCTGACATAATTCCCACAGTTTAGGGTCCTTAAGGTAGTGCATGATTTGTATCATCAACCCTAAACCCTAAACCCCTAAACCCTAAACCCCTAAACCCCTAACCCCTAAAACCCTAAACCCCCTAAACTCCCTAAACCCCCCTAAACCCCCTAAAACCCCAAACCTATGGTGTTTACAAGGAGGGGGCGTCCTTCGGCGCACGGCCCGGGCATCTCCACGTCCCCTCGGCGACCTCGGAGGTGGCATTCCAGCCCAGGCAAAGGGGGTTAGGGGATTTGGGGTTTTAGGGTTTTAAGGGTTTAAGTAGGGTTTACGAAAGGGCTTAGGGGATGTGGGGTTTAGGATTTTTAGGGTGTTTCGTTTTTGTTTTTTTGTGGATATTGCGGGTTTTAGGGTTTAGGGGCTTTAGGGGGCTTTTAGGGGTTTTAGGGTGTTTTGGGGATTTAGGGTTTTAAGGTTTTGGGGGTTGAGGGTTTTAGGGTTTAGGGGTTTGAGTTTAGGGTTTTCGGGTTTTAGGGTTTGTGTTTGGGGGTTTAAGGGTTTTTAGGGTTTTAGACAGGTTTATAGAGCTTTCAGGGCTTTTAGGGTTTTAGACCGGTTTATAGAGCTTTTAGGGTTTTTAGGGTTTTAGGGGATTTAGGGTTTTGGGGTTTTGGGTTTTGGGGTTTTGGGGGTTTAGGGTTTTAGGGTTTGGGGGTTTAGGGTTTAGGGTTTTAGGGTTTTAAGGCTTAGGGGATTTAGGGTTTTCGGGTTTTAGGGTTGAGGGTTTAGAGTTTCAGGGTTTTGGGGGTTTTGGGTTTTAGGGGTTCAGGGTTTTAGGGTTTTAAGGTTTAGGGGATCAGGGTTTAGGGGTTTAGGGGTTCAGGGTTTAGGGGCCAGGGGTTCATGGGTTAGGGTGGGTTTAGGGGATTAGGGGTTCAGGATTTTTGGTTTGATTCCCTACCTGGGCCCTAAAGAACCTACATTTTGCGGGTTTTTAATTAGTATGACTTCCTTGTACAAGTCCTTATCAAGGTAGGTTCTTTTGGGTTCATGTAAGTTCCTTACCCTTAGCATCAAAATAGCCCAGAAGCCTTATATAAAAGAGTCTTTGGGCCCAAAAGCCTAAAAATATGATTCCCTTGAGGGTAAGGGTTAGTTCGGGCCTCCTAAATGAAAGACCAAAGCACAGCGTGTGCGAGGCAGCTCGAGCTGTCAGCCAAGGAGTTCCTGGCGCAGGATTTGATATCATTTTTGCTTTCTTCCCTAAACCCCTAAACCCTAAACCCCTAAACCCCTAAAACCCAAAACCCCTAAACCCAAACCCTAAACCCCAAACCCCTAAACCCAAAACCTTAAACCCCTAAACCCCACACCCTAAACCCTAAAACCCCAAACCCCAAACCCTCTTCCGGGTTCAGGGTTTAGGGATGGGGGTTTTCATCTCGAGACCCTTCATTCGGAAGCCACAAAGATCCTCAAACCCCCCAAAACCCAAGAGCCCCACCAAAACTCTAACACGGGAAGGCCCTATAGGGGTTAGGGTTTCGGGAATTTTAGTTTAGGTTTTAGGGTTTGGGGATTAGGGTTCAGGGTTTAGGGTTTAGGGTTTAGGGGGAATATCTTAAACCTCAAACCCCCTAAACCTCAAACCAGAGCCGTGTTCTTCGACCCATGTGGTGGTTTATTACGAGGTCTCCCGTGCGGGACATCCTTTTCTGGCTGGCGCAGACGCCGAACAATGCAGTTCGCTACGAAGTCCAGGTGTCTGGTTAAGGTTTAGGCTTTAGGGTCTAGGGTTTAGGGGTTTAGGGTTCAGGGGTTTAGGGGTTTAGGGGTTTGGGGTTTAGGGTTTCAGGTGGTTTAGGTTTTCAAGGTTTAGGCTTTTGGAATATTAGGCGGTTTCAGAGCTCAGGGTTCATCGTTTCGGATATTTCGGACTTTGGAGTGTAGGGCGTTCATTGCTTCACCCCAAAAGGCGGGGTAGGCTTTCAGCGCAGGGTTCGCGAATTTCAGTGATTTTCAGGTTTTTTGGGCGGGAGGGCCTAGGTTAGGCAGGGGGTTCGAAGTTGACCCCTCAACTCGAAACCCTACACTTTTAAATTAAGCCCTAAATCCTGAGCCCCAGACCCAAGCAGAATTGCTGCTCCATGGTGGTGGATGTAGCCTGCTTTTTGATCTCAGTACGCCGAAGTCCCCGAAGTCGGTTCTGCACTGCTCCGACGTTGTTCAGTTCCCGCACTTTTTCTTCGGAGGGATGCGGGTGAGGCTGATGTCGAAATGTGGTTCTATAAAAGCCGCCTGCGCAGGAGCAGCTAATCCGGTTCCGCGATGAGGCGACTGCGGAGCAACTGCAGAGGCCATCAAGGGCTTCAACGTGTGGGGTGAAGGTGGGACTAACGATCCCTTCATTAAGACCCCTTCGAGTCAGGCGCGTCGAGGGATCCCTTCTGTTAAGACCCTTCTTTGGGATTCTCCCAGCTACCTTCATCCCATCCTTTCAGCCCTTTGAGGCTCGAGCAACTGAATCTCACCAAGAACCTCCGGGTGTATCAAGGCTTGCTCAGGAGCCTCGGACGGTTTTCGGCAATTGTTAGCATTGCTGTTTTGCAGACTTCCAGAAGTGTAGAACAGTATCTAGAAGGCAGGATCGGGATGCGCAGGATTAATGGTTTGTCGGTCGATTTATTCCATTGTCCAGACCATTTATGATCAAGGTTCGCTGGTCACGCTCCCATGCTCCATCAACCGTGCTTCAACTCGTGGATAGTTGCATGGTGAACGTGAAGGCATGTACATGATGCATACAAGCATGCATTCAGCTACCCGAGTGTGTGTTTGTGAGTCAATAGGTAAACAAGCAAGCAAGCAAGCAAGCAAGCAAGCAAGGACGCAAGGACGCAAGGAAGCAAGGAAGCAAGGAAGCAAGTAAGCAAGTAAGTAAGTAAGTAAGTAAGTACATAAGAAAGAAAGTAAGCATGTATGTATGTATGGATGGATGGATTTATGCAGGAATGTGTGTATGAATGCATGCATGATTGCATGTATGAATGCAAATCTGTATTTTTGCATGTAGGTAGACATGCAAGCTTGCAGGCAGGCATGTACTGTTTGTATGCATGCGTGTACCGATATCTACATCGTTGTCTGTGTTGAAGTCAATGTCTTTACCAATATCTGTATACCTATGGTTTGCATGTGTATATATATATAGATAGATAGATAGATAGATAGATAGATAGATAGATGCGTGTGTGTGTGTGTGTACATAACAGTGCAACACGCGCCTGTATGCATACACAGATCCGTACATAACTACCTACCTACCTAACCTACCTACCTACCTACCTACCTACCTACCTACCTACCTACATACGTTGTTACATACATACATACATACATACATACATACATGCATACATGCATACATGCATACCTACATGCATGCATACACACACACACAACTTTTCGAGTGTGCCTGTACATATATTTATGTACATGGGCAACGAGAGGTGTACGCGTATGCGCCTGTAACCAGATATCCGTTGATATGATATGTGCATGCATGCATACATACATACATACCTACATATATATATATATATGCAAATGAATTTGGTAATGTGTGTATACATGTGTGTATATATATATATACATACTCACATACATACATAGACATATATAGATGTCTATGTGTGTACATATACATATATATATATGTATATATATATATATGTGTGTGTATATATGTGTGTGTATATATATATAGGTATACATGTTTCGCGCCGGCTGCTTGCACATATGCGCTGGTTGTACTCCGATAGGTTTTTATTGGTGCAGTTGTGCTCAGGCTTTCGGCCGTGGAGTTTGGTGGCTCGATGAGGTAAGCATTCAGGGTTCAGAGTTTAGGGTCGAGGTTCCGGTCTTAGGCTCAAGACAAAGTGTTGGGTTCAGGACAGAAAGGAGGCTCTAGGGCTCAGTGGTAGTATGAGCCTAATGCTTGTGACGGTGTGGTTGTTTGTAAAATCCGCTATACATGCTGTCGACAATGCGAATACCAGTAACGACACCTGCAGCAATAATTTGACCTCATGCATGATAAGACTTGTATTCGCCATCAGAGAAGAAGCGATGCTGTTGTTTGCCCTCGGCCTTTGAACGGTGGGGGGGGAATAGGGTTTGGAGGTTAAGGTGCGGCATTTCTGACTCAGGGGGTTTAGGGACTGGTGCACTTCCGAGCTGTCGGAATTTTAGATTCAGCCCCAGGAACAACAACAGCTTCGGCCGTCCAGACATGCCTCAGTGCCTTGCTGAGATGCAACTGGGTTGCGCAGTGATATCCCTTGTTTGACATTTCGGTTTCTTCAGGTTAAGTCCTGTTAGAATATGAACAACACCGAAGTCGGAATTCCTTTCCCAGTAGTTTTCACGTTTGGTCTTTGACTCCAACCTGCGCAGACCCAAGACTTGTACACATGTTCCCAGTGGGTTGCTGAAAAAAATAAGCCATAAACACTGAGCAGCCTAGGCAGCGTTCTGTGTTCTGCCCTGCGTTGCCTGCGGAGACGAGCGGCTGAGCCGCATTGGTAGAGGCTATTTATGTTGTGGCCCCTAATCTCAAAACCCCCTAAACCCTAAACCCTAAGCCCTAAATCCCAAACCCCCCTAAACCCTAAACCTAAAACCCTAAATCCCAAACCCCCCTAAACGCTAAGCCCTAAATCCCAAACCCTCCTAAGCCCTAAACCCTAAACCCTAATTCCCAAACCCCCCTAAACCTTAAACCCTAAATCCCAAGCCCCTGCGCCCTGAGCCCTTGGTTCCGGGTTGCTTGAAGTTCAGTGTTTTAGCGCTTCTGGGGTAAATGGTTTAGGGTTGGGGTTCGGGGTTTCGGGCTTGGGGTTCAGGGTTTAGAGTTTAGGGTGGGTTTAGGGTTCAGGGTTTAGGGTTTAAATAGGATGGTTTCAGGTTTTATGGGTTTACTGCGGTTTACTGGTGTTTAGGGTTTGAACAGTTACAGCAGTGATCGTAGCCTTAGTAGCAGAAGTATCTTGAGCTAGAGCTCGTTGGGTAGTTACCATGATCATCTGTAAGCAATCGTCAAGGTGAACCTGATTTCGCTTCGGGTTTAGGGTTTAGGGTTTACTATACTGCTTCGAAACCCTTTGCGAGGGCTCCCATATGTCTCATGAGTTTCATTATACAGCCTGAATCCTGGAACCTCGACCAGCAGACCCCACACCCTTTAACCTAAAGAACCCTGCAACCCTAAACCCTAAACGGACCTAGACCTTGAACAGTAAAACCTAAAACCCTAAACCCTAAAACCCTAAAGCCCTAAACCCTAAACCCTAAACCCCACCCCAACACCTAAGCCTTAAGCCGGCAATCCAGGCTCTGGCTTGGTTCGACTCTTTGATATCCTCCGTGCGGGTTGCATCCCAGTGGTGGTGAGCTTCAGGACCTGGTTTCCTTCTTGTCTACCCATAGGCAACTTAGTAGTTCCTTTTTGGGATTACCGTATAGGATTCTAAATATGAACCACAAAAAGGAACTACTTAGGGGCCTATGGGTAGGGGGTTGAGGGCTCCAGAGTTTCAATTGGTAGGTTTGGGTTTGGGGTTTAGGGTGGGATTACGGCCGTCCGTGGGGTCTTCGAAAGTTTTTGTGGGGTTCCAGTCGGGTTAGGCTCTTATTTTGGCTAACTTCAAGAACTCTCGCGTGGGCTCTTGTTACTTGTCTGTGGTCCCTAAACCCTATAAACCCTAAACCGTCTTAGGCCCTAATCTTAAACCCTAAGCGGCCCGAAACCGTTCACAGGCGGTTGCGGGAACCGATGGAGGGGGGGGGTCGGATCCTGGAGTTGGTAGGACGTGCACCGTGTTTTGAGGTGTTAAGGTACCCACCAAAAACCAACTTTTCAGGACTTGAGGGCTTGGGCTTGATAAGGTGGGTTTTTTTGTCCTGAGTTGTGGATTAACTGGCCCGAAAATCCCTCAGGACGCGCTGGGGAAGCGGCGTCAGCTGGTGGCGCCACGACGGACCGCCACTGGAGTGGAGTTTGCCCTTCACTTGGGAGGCCACAAAATTCTAGGATAATGAAGGCCCCCGGTATATCTTTAAGCATCTTTTTCGGTCTTATGGCCCAATTTTGCTTGCTGGATCCTCGTTTTGATAACGGTTTAAGGCAGGGTGTGCTTTACATAGAGAGCTGAACATTTCGGATCTCAGGGCTTGGTGCTGAATTCGTAACGCAACTCGGCTGTTTTAAGGGCCGTGCGTCGAGCTGCAGAGACCCTCCTCAGGAGTAGAGGGCATTTAGGAATTTAGGGTGTAGGGAGAAGTCTGGGTTTAGGGCTTTAAGGTTACGGGTTTAGGGTTTAGGGAATTGGGTGAGGAGTCACAGTGTTCCGAACTTTGAGTTTTGGTCTGAAATCTATGGTGCATGCCGGTTGTAGGAGCATAGAACCTATCTATCTATCTATACACATATATATATATATGTATATGAATGATCACTGCTCCGTTTGTAGAGCTATATTGCAAGGGGGTCATGGGTAGGGCGAACAGCCTGAACCCTAATGTAGAGGTCGGACAAAGAAGTATAATGATGTCCCCTTCTGGCTCCCTTGTAAACATACTGCTATGTAGCCAAAGACCCTCATCCTAATCACTAAGGCGCCCTACCCTCGGCTGCACCCAACGCCTAAGCCCTAAGCCGTTTTGATCCCTAAAACCCTAAACCCTAAACCGTTGTTGAACCCTAAACCCTAAGCCGCTTTAAACCCTAAACCCTAAACCGTCTTGAACCCTAAACCCTAAACCGTTGTTGAAGCCGCCTTGAACCCTAAACCCTAAACCGTGTTGAACCCTAAACCCTAAACCGTGTTGAACCCTAAACCCTAAACCGTTTTGAACCCTAAACCCTAAACCGTTGTTGAACCCTAAACCCTAAACCGATTTGAACCCTAAACCCTAAACCGTCTTGAACCCTAAACCCTAAACCGTTTTTGAATCCGTTTTGAACCCTAAACCCTCAACCCTAAACCGGTTTGAACCCTAAACCCCAAACCGTTTTTGAACCATAAACCCTAAACCGTCTTGAACCCTAAAGAAACCGTCTTGAACCCCTTTGAGTCCTAAGCCCTAAGGCGTATTGAAGCCTAAACCCTAAGCCGTCTTGAACCCTGAACCCTAAACCGTCTTTAACCCAACCCTCAACCGTTTGGAACCCTAAACCACAAAGACCCTACACTTTTTGGAATCCTAAACCCAAACCCTAAAGCCTAAACCGTTTTGAACCCTACATAGGCCATAAAACCCTAAACTGTTTTGAACCATAAACCCTCAACCGTTTTGAACCCTAAACCGTAAAGACCCTAAACCTTTTGGAACCCTAAACCCTAGCCCGTTTTTGAACCCTAAACCCTGAAGCCTAAACCGCTTTGGAATCCTAAACCCCAAACCATTAAACTGGCAGGTCAACTGGCGACAGCTCGTTGCCGAAGTGCCGGAGGAGCCGGGGGTTCCGTTTTTTTAGGGTTTAGAGTTTAGGGTTTGGGGTTTGGGGTTTAAGGTTTGGGGTTTGGTCTGGCCTGGCACAAAAGCTTTATCCATCCGGCCCCCCAAGAAAAGGAAGATTCTAAAGCTTTGTGGGTTGAGGGGTTTCAGGTTTTGGGTTTGCGGGTTGTGATGAGCCTACGCACCAAAGCATCCCCTCCAACGTTCAAGCTTGCATCCATGGACGGAATGCTGTGGACCCATACACATACGTGACGGGAGACCTACTATTGCTATAGTCTACTGAAGCCCTAAACCCTACCCCTGCTCAGATAACTCGCACGCAGGGGTCGGAGGAAGTAGGAATCTGTATTTTCAAACTCCTATAGAAATATACGATAGCCAAACCCCCAGCACCGCTTCTACTTCTTCAGGCCCCGTATCTTCGACCCTGACCCACACTTGAGGAGAAGTTGTCCTCGGTCGGCTTTGTAGAAACCTGCTTACAGCTGAGCAGGGAAGAGCTGGCAGCCAAGCAGAAACGGATTCTTCGCGTGCGCAGCTCCTTGAAGAGATGGAACTTAGCATTACGATTGTTAGTACTAGTTATTCAGGCTTGTTGCTGTTATTGTTCTTAGTGCTGTTCTATCATTACCCATACTACTACTGATAGAACTATAGCCAGTATTGATATTGATGCTATGGGTTGGTACCACGAGTGTAAGTACCGTGATTGTTATGAATACCCGTTGTTCGCATGATGGGTATGGGAGTGCAGAAATCGCCGTGAATCTATGATTCGAGGAGTCGAATCCCAGTGGGGATTCGTGTTTTTGTTATTGTTTTCTATTGCAAAACGATACCCAAAAGGATCCTGATATACTACACATTATCATTGTAAAGATCACCGAAAGGATCCCGGTTTACTAAGCATCATTATTGTAACTTCCGAAACAGATCCTTAAAATTATGAACGCAAAGGTCTAGACTTTCGCTGCAAAGGCCCCCAAAACCCTAAACCCCTAAACCCTAAACCCTGAACCCTGAACGCTAAACCCTGAACCCTAAACCCCTAAACCCTAAACCCCCTAAACCCTAAACCCCCAAAGCGTGGGTTTAGGGTTTAGAGTTGGAAAGCTTTAAGGATCTAGAGTTGAAGGGTTGAGGGTTTAGGGCTTGAGGGTTAGGGTTTCGGGACTTCAAGGTTTAGGGCTTGAGAATTTAAGGGTTTAAGGGTTTAAGGGCTTAAGGGTTTATGGGTGTAGCATTCGGGATAGCATCAGCTCCACCGAGTGATGCCAATAGATATATGAGCAGCGATCACATTTAACGATGATAGCAGCAGTGGGAACGGTAGTAGTAATAGTTTGTAATAGTAGTTTAAGCGAACGCGGAGAGTAGAATAAGCATCTTGCAAGACAAGGCTTGCTCAGCTATGACTTGGTGGGCGGCCATCGCGATGCGTTCAGCCTGCTCATGGATGGAATCCGGGCTGCTGGGGCAGATGTGGAAAGTTGAGGGCGTAGGTACCTTCAACTACCAAAACCTACTTGTTTGTAGGGTCCCTATAAATTCCCTTTTAGGGTTTATATTAGGAACCTACAAAAAAGTAGGGTTTGGTAGTTTAAGGTAGGGTTTAGGGTTGAGGGGTTTTGGGTTACTCGGTCGCGATGAAACAAGAACGGACACCAGAAGGAAGATGAGTGTTGTCGTTCCATCGAGTAAGCGAAGCACCATGATTTGTGACCGTCGTTCCACGGATGGACCCTTCCGAGACAGCAAGATTGACAGCAAACGGACGAATCAAGCAGAAGTCATGACGGTCGTCGTCGTCGTAGTAGGAGTTGGACTAGGAGTAGCAGTAGCGGTAGCAGTACCAGT
>CAJNJA010077364.1:0-19566 GCA_905231915.1 Symbiodinium necroappetens
CCAAATCCCGATGTCCATGAGGCTCAAGAGTCGCTGCTGCCGGTCCGAAAGTCGAAGAGACCCAGTAAGAAGATGATGGGTTCCAAACATAGGGTTTAGGGTTTTGGGGGTTTAGGGGGTTTTAGGGGTTTTAGGGGGTTTAGGGGGTTTAGGGTTTTAGGGGGTTTAGGTTTAGAGGGTTTAGGGAGTTTAGGGTTTTAGGGGGTTTAGGGGTTTAGGGGTTTAGGGGTTTAGGGGTTTAGGGGGTTTAGGGCCCAGTGCAGTTTTCCAGATATTAGACGGGTCTTAGGAGGGCTTCATAGGGGGCTTCTTTCTGAGCGTTTCGCAAGGGGTTCTACACGGCTCCAGAGCCGTTTGGACATCGCTCTCAGGTTTTATGAGTCATGTTCCGAGGCCCAGGCTTTGAGTTCCGGGGGTTTAGGGTTTGAGGGTTTAGGGTTTAGGTTTTTAGGGCTTAGGGTTTCGAGGTAAGGGGATCCTTGAAAGGGCTCTTGGAGTTTCATGCTGGTAGCTGCCTGGAAGAGTAGCCTTAGGCCCGAAGGTCTTGGGAAAGGAATGTTTCGGTGCTGGAATCTGGGTCCAATAGCCTGAGTTTTTAAGCGCTTGATCTGGAGTTTTAGGGCTCAGGGGCTTAAGGACCCGCAGGTGCTGAGGAAATAGGAGTTTAGGGCTTCGGTGTTGTCTTGTCCTCTTTGCGCTGCATTGTTTCGCGTGCCGTCACACAGATCGTCTTACAGGAACGAGCGGAGAGATGTGCACTCTTGTTTGTTCAGGTGTTGCATTGCATTCCAGGCGGCTCCTTCTCACTCCGAGAGACACTACTCTAAGCTCTAAGCCACAAGCCGTTTTGTAGTCGCCAAGAGCTCGAAAGACGACATTCTGGCTTGGGTTCCTTATACATACATGTTTAGTAGAAGTAGTATAAGGCCCTCACACCCCAGTCTGATTACGTAGGCGTCTCCTTGCTGCCCCCGATCTCCCCCAACACGCACAAGAAACGCGGCCTGACTCTAGACTGACTCTAAACCCTAAGTGGCAAGCAGGACCCTAAGGGTTTAGGGCACCCTAGCCCTAAACCCTAAACCCGAAAACCTAAAGTTTAGGGCACCTTAAAACCTCAAACTGCGTGCAGGCCATGGGACATCTGTTACCAGCTGGCCCATCTTTGCTTGGATGAGTTTTTCGCCCAGGCGCCTTTGTGGGAGCCATAGGAGATGCATAGGAAGGATGCCTAAGTGTGGATATCCAAAACATAGGGGTCTTATACTCTCTGCCGCCTTACTCAGGATCCTGCCATCAAGGGTCTCCTAAACCCTAAGCCCTAAACCCTCTGTATTGCGGGCCCTTATCTTCTGAAATCTCCCGTGCCTCTTTCGCTCCTTCAGGTGGTTGTTCGGATTTCCGGCCGGTTGCAGCTACTCTGGGCAGCAGCCTCCACCCCGAAACCCCAAATGGTCGACTCTAGACCTTCCGCCCTAGACCCCTTCACCCTAAAACTTGAGCAACCCCAAGGGAGATGCTGCGATCAACCCTGAACCCTAAACCCTAAACCCTAAGCCCTAAGCCCTAAGCCCGAAGGCGGAAGAAGGAAGCTTCTCAAGGTTCAGGTCCTTTCGTGGTTGCAGAAGGGATCTGCTAAAGCTCCAGAAGGCGTCCAGAATCCCCCGTTGCAGGGTTTAGGGCTTAGGGGTTTTGGCTGGATTTGGGGTGTAGTTTGGTATATGGGTCAGTGTACATATGCTTCACAATGCGGTTACATTTGGCTCAAGTGCGCGGATGCTAAAAGATCGTTTCATGGTAGCAGAGCTCCTGGTGAAAGGAGCTTGTCCTTTTCTTGCGAGGAGGACTTTGATCCGGGACCCTGAGAAGAATTGGGTTCGGCTATTGGCCAAATTGCTGAAGGTACGACACTACCACCGATTGTTCCGCAATTTGGGGTTGCGACTCTAGAACTTCCCTCGAAACCTATTGGATCGAGTCTCGCGAATCCTCGGAGGCGTCGTTCGGCGGCGCAGTCGTTTCCTTGGAAGATAGGGCCCGCTCCGGGACGTACCGGACCAGTAAAAGGAAGGGATGGCAACGCCACTTGCACAAGCAGCTGGTGCAGCAGGCACCGGTGAGCAGCTTCTGATGAGATGGTTGCAGAATACTACGCTTTGATTTCCACAGCTTCTACTGCTTTGGGCCAACAAGCGATGATGGCAGATTGGGGAGTGAAGCTCTCAGTCGAGGTGGCAATGCATGCTACTGCTGGCATTTCCAGACGGGGCCTTGGAAAGGTGAAGCACATCGACACCTGCTACCTGTGGATACAGGAAATAGTAGAGAAGGGGAGCATTCACCTGATGAAAGTGAACACCCAAGATATGGTAGCCGACTGATGACCAAACCGTTGGATGGACCAACAGCAAACAAGCTACTTAGCCAAATGGGCTATGCTGGAAGTCTGGAAGGTCTGGCAAGCATCCCCTGGCCCTTGGAGGCCTTGGAGCTGCGTGAAGATGAAAGGATAGGAGGATCACCTGAAAGGAATTCGCAGGAATCAAGAAAGCCTGATCCCACTCGGGAGGCGTGACTGGTATATGGGTCAGTGTACATATGTTTCACAATGCAGTTACATTTTGGCTCAATTCTCAAGTGCGGGGATGCTAAAATAGCTGCTAAAAGATCGTTGCAAGTTTAGGATTTCGGGTTTAGGGAGAAGTAGTATGTACTATATTAGGCTGCGAGAAGGGTGGTATATAGATGGTTGTTACTAGTATCCCTAACACCCAACGTCGCTCCCATATCCCATCAAAAGACGAAGCTACCTCTATGTCGGAATCAGGGCGACATGGAGAAAGAGAAAGGCATCCCCGTCCAGATGCTCAATGACGCTTGGATGCGTTTGAACACAGGGATGTTAAAGGCCCAGCTCTTCAGCGGCTTAGGGTTGAGCGATGTGTGTCGCTTGGGTAACCATTTGCACTCCTAGTACGAACCCGAAGGCCCACAAAGCAGCATCTCAGAAGCAAGGTTTTCTGAAAAGACGTTACTCGTGCTATAGTCCTCCTCCTCCTCCTCCTACTACTACGACGACGACTACTACTACTGCCACTACTACCTCTACCACTACTTCTTCCTGTTACCACTACTATTACTACTACTACTACGACGACGACTACGACTACTTACTGCTGCTTCTGCTCTTTCGACCACGACGACGACGGCGGCTACTACCATAATTTACGGCAACACACACTACAACGGCTTTCTACACAGGGATCCTGATACCCCAAATTGGGTTCGCATAGAACCCCAAAGCCCATACACAACCTGAGGCCCTAAACCCTGAACCGCAAAATCTCGGTTCCACCAAGGACAGAGACAAAGTGAACCGGCCGAATTCACAGGCCTTGAAAGCCACCTTCAGGATTTAGGATTTAGAGTTGAATGTTGTCAAGTTACATTACTCTGGATTAGTGAGGCGCCTACACTGCAGACCCCCAAGTCATGATGGCGTGATGTATCCATGTTGCGTTGGTGCTAACCATGAAAGTGAAGGCTTAGCTTCAGCCCTAAACTTAAAGCCCAAGCCTTAAACCTTTAAACCTTTTCCTGTCCTTGGGGGGTGCTGGACGGGGTAAGTCTTGGGTAGCTCGGAAAGGGCTTTGGAAATCAGCATCTGAGGCTGGAGGGCTGAGAGGTTAGTCTTTAGGGTTCAGGGTGTAGGGTTTGAGGTCTAAGGGTAGCAATATCAAAAACGACTGCGGGAAGCCTAAGCACGGTGAGTACAGCAATGGTCAGAGCAACAATCTATTTTGAAGGACATATGAGTCATTCTCTAAATTAGGGTCTATTTTAGGATCCTTTCTATAAGGGTGCCGTACTATCTTGGGGACCCAAAAAGGGACCCTTATTTAGAGAATTACCCATATCAATGTTATGGGCTGGTCATAGATCGCTGGCGGAGACTCTCAGACCGAGCACTGCCTTTGTTTTCTGCTGTTATGCTGTGTTTCTTGTTGCGACGTAGACAGTCTATGCAAGAAGTCTGAAGTGTGCTTGGGGGGTTCGGTGCTTGGTGTTACGTTCCGGGCTGAGTCATCACGAGGTAGTGTCGCTTCTTGGTGTCAGGGGTCTGGGGACTCAGTTTAATTAGTATAGGGATCCGAGCTTCGGGTTTTTTTGTTGATGGCAACTCTCTGCGTAGTAGGCCATCATGGGGCAAGGCACAAGGTTTAGGGCTGAATCTGGGAGTTGTCAGTGCTCTGTTTCAAAGGATCCTGTTAAGGGAAGTATTCCCACTGCTAGATCCTGATAGACTCAAGTGCTCTAAGACTTTAGATCAAGTATTGTAGCATGTACAAGCCCCGGTAGAACAGTTTTAGGGGTTCAGAGTTGAATCCCGCAGCAACTCTTCGATCACTAGAATGGAGCGAGAAGCTGCTGTTGCGCCAGGCAGCCGCCGAAAGGAAGACACCGGCCTATGTGATCGACGGCCACGTGGAGTGGGCCAAGCATCCGTCTTGGGACCGAGATGAATCACCTGAGAGCCATGGGCGGATCATTGACGATAGTCGGCGGGGACTCTGCCGACTTTCTGCAGAAAAGCGGCTCCAATCGTGACCCTAAACCCTAGAGGCCCTAGACCCTAAACCCTAAACCCTAAATGACGACAGACGCAGTGCAGAGCAGGCTCATGGCTCTCGCACTCCAAGCCCTTGGAGCCCCGAAAGATCCGTCACTGTCCACGGCGTTCATCAAAGAGCCTGTGTACGTCCCACACCCAGCAGCTCAGGAATTGCACTTGTTTAGGGTTTAGGTTTAGGGTTTCGGGTTTAGGGTTTAGGGTCAAGTCCAAACTCAAAAGGCAGACTGCCTTCCCGTGGGGTAGTTGGCGATCCTCCGGCGACCGACCCGACTCCACCAGAGCAGCCAGGCTCGGAAGGCCTAAGGTCCTAGGTAGTACTAGGGAGATCCCTGGGTGGTTCAGAGTTCCTAGGGTTTAGGATTTAGGGTTTAGAGTTTAGGGTTTAGGGTTTAGAGTTTGGGGTTTAGGGTCTAGGGTTTAGGGTTTAGGGTAGACAGGTAGTATTAGGGAGACCCCTTAAAGGGGACCCTTCTGAACCCTACTTCTGGCTCTCTTAACAGGGACCTTATTGCGAGGGTCTATATCCCCAAGGGTCCCCCTAATCCTAACTCCTACCTAAGAATGAGCAGCAGCACCAAGGCAAGATATGAAAGCTCAGATATACTTAGGAATACGATGCCTTACGGTTTTTTAATGTAAATGACATGAGCCGTAGTAGACCCCGCAAGACCGGGTTCTGATTCATGGTATGCATTGTCCTTTGAGAGAGTGAAGGTGGGATTCATCGAGTTCGTTATCGCTCCCATGGCTGAGTCCATGAGCAACATCTTCCCCCAGGCCTTCTGTCGCCAAGTCGGAGTCGGCCTTCGTAGGGTTAAGAAATAGGGGCCTTCATAGTTAGAATAGGGTTTTTTGGGGGGCATGTTATACTATACACTTCCAATAAGGAGCCCCCCCAAACCCTGACTATGAAGGCCCCTACATTACAGGATCTATATTCAGGGGTTCGAGGAAGTTTGGGGATCGATTAGAAAGCGGGGTGCTTTGGGGTTTCCGGGTCGATATTCAAGGCTTCCCATAAGGCTTCTATAACAGTCGAGTTGGGTGTAGGGAACCCTAAACCCTAAAACCTTAGAAGACTTCTGGAGAGTGTTTGATTGCAAGTCTCTACCGGCAGCTGGTCAGGGTTTCATTACAGGTCTGAAACATAAGCTAGCTTCCTGAGTAGTACCTTTTTTTTGATGGTATGGTTCCCCCCAAAAAATGAAGAACAGGACAAAGGGTACCTGATTTTTTTGGGGGGTCTTTCAGGAACCTAGTAAGGGTTCTGTTGAGGTTTAGGGTTGAGGGTTTTTTGGCTTAGGGCTTGGGGTTGAGGGTGTAGGGCTTAGGGTTGAGGGTTTGGCTTGGGTCTGAGCGTTCGGGTCTCTGGGCTTGTGGTTTTTCAGCTGGGAAAGCCTCGAACCCCCCCTAGATCCTAAACCCCAATACCCGAAAACCCTGAGTCACCCCAAAATGACTACCGATCGCATTTTTGTCGGTCCTTGGTTAGGGTTCTGTATTATCCATTACAACATCAACGAGCCGAACAAATTATCCTAACGATTCCATTATAACATCAACGAGCCGAAAAATTATCCTAACGATCAAGACCTCTGTGTTGCAGAACCCTTATAGGAATCCTTATAGAACCCCTTTAACGGGAACCCTTAGGGGCCTTTTCTAGATGACCCAAGGGAAGCTTTCGCCCCCCCCAAAAACTCGACACCCTAAAACCCCGTGGCTCAGTTTTTTGTCACTCGGTGATCTCAACAGTCGAAGATAGAGGGTTCAACAATTGAGTTTCAGAAGCAGTTTCCAGGCGTACTTTGTGGGTTCCTTTACAGGCTCCTCGAAGGGTTCCATACAGGGCTCCTTCACGGGGGTATTTCGGGGGAGATCGCGGGGGGATCTCGCGGTATTTAGCGCTTCAGGGGCCCTTAGACCCTGAGAGGCTTCGGGGCCTGGAGCTGAAGGTCCATGTTGTCGTAAGCCTGAAGAAGGTAGAAGAAACTGCTCCTTAGGGTTCTGGGCATGTGTCGTTCTCCTAGATTAGGATCCCGTTTTTACGGGTTCCGAACTATAACTCTTCCGTAGCATGCTCCAAAACCCTACTCTAATCATTCAGGCCGCTCTGTTAGAGCTCCAGGCGGCGTAGCGCCTGGACACGGTAGCCATCACTGACACAGGCTGCATTTTTACATTCGGCACCAGACGCAACCCTAGGCCCTAAACCCTGAAACACGGCCTTGCAGCTTTCCTGGTCTTTTCATTCGGCTTCGAGGTCTCGCACTGGCCCCTCTTCTCCGTATTAAGGACCTAGCCAAAAGACCAAGAAGGGAGCCCTTTCCATTCCTAGGTTACTGGGCATCCTAGTTTACAAAACCCTAAACCCTAAACCCTAAACCCTAAAACCCTAAACCCTAAAACCCTAAACTCTAAACCCTAAAACCCTAAACCCTTAATAGCCTAAACCCTAAAACCCTAAAGCCATAAAGTCCTAATAACCCTAAACCCCTAAATTGCCTAAACCCTAAAACCCTGAAGCCCTAACTAAACCCTAAACCGTTACACCGAGCCTCGAACTTCTTTTTTGTTCCTGGGGCAAGCAAGAAATCCAAAACGCCTGCGGACCCGCCAGCTCGACCAGCTCGCCCATAACCTGAGCTTCAACGCAATGGGCCCAGCGATGGGTTGGGGTTTAGGGTGTAGGGTTTAGGGTTTAGTAAACCTGAGCTTAGTAAACCTGACCTTCAACGCAATGGGCCCAGGGTTCAGCACAAAACACTAATTTTGACAGCCACCAGGGTAGTTGAGGGTCTATGTAAACCTCACACCCACATGGGAATTTGTGAGCCTCGAAACCGAACAGCCAGTTCAGGCACGAAGTTACAACAGCCCTAAACCCTAAACACCAAACCCCAAGCCCCTAAACCCCTAAACCCTAAACCTCAAGCCCCTAAGCCCCTAAGCCCCTAAACCCCTAAACCCAAAACCCAAAACCCTAAACCCAAGCTTGTTATGACTGCACGGGGTTTCGCCAGTGGGGCACCTCAGCATCGAAGAACCGAAGAAGCCCACCCCACGTCCCCAAGAACCTAGGGCCGAAATAGGGTTTCGGGTTCAGGCTTTAGGGTTTAGGGTTCAGGGTTTAGGGTTTAAAGTTCAGGGTTTAGGGTTTAAAGTTCAGGGTGTAGGGTTTACGGTCGAGCCCTTTTGACCCGTTGTTGCACATCCAACGATGGCCTTGGCAACTGTTGTTCTACCCCTGAATCCCGATCCCTGAACCCTCATAGACTCGGACCCGAAAATCTCTAAACCCTAAGCCCAAGCCCTAAACCCTAAATCCTAGACCCGAAAATCCCTAAGCCCTCATCCCAAGCCCCAAACCCGAAATCCTAGACCCTAAAATCCCCAAGCCCCCTAAACAAACTCTAGGTTCCCCAGTAGTACCCTCTTGCCCTTTTTCTTTTTGGGTTCCCTTATTAAAACCAACTAGTAGGAAAAAGGGTACCCTTATCATTAAGGGGCCACTGGGGAACCCTAAACCCTAAACCCCTAAACCCCTAAACCCCTAAACCCTAAACCCCTAAACCCCTAAAGCCTAAACAAGCCCTAAACCCTAGACCCTAAACCCTAAACAAACCCTAAACCCCTAAACCCCTAAACCCCAAACCCTAAATCCCTCCAAGGTGCAGACATGGCTGCAGATGTGGATCGACGAGGCGGCGCCTCCGGAGGAGCAAGCCTCGAAGGCTCGCAGAAGTTTTTTTTGCATGCTAGAGGACGGCTTTAGGGCCTTAGGGTTTGGGGGTTTAGGGGTTTTAGGGGCTTTAGGGGTTTAGGGTTTAGGGGTTTAGGGGTTTTGGGGGGTTTAGGGCTTTGGGTTTAGGGCTTAGGGCTTAGGGCTTAGGAGGGTTTAGGGCTTAGGGTTTTAGGGTTTATGGCTTAGGGGTTTAGGGTTGTAGGGGTTTAGGGGGTTTAGGGTTTAGGGGTTGGGGTTTAGGGTTTAGGGCTTTGGGGTTAGGGCTGAGGGCTTGGGGTTTAGGGGCTTAGGGTTTAGGGTGTTATGCTGCAGCACTGGAATACGGTATCACACGTTGTAGAACATTCTATTCTAAGCCTACAGTATGTTGCATGACATTAGGGTTTTGTTACCATACTTTACTATGTTATATCGGCACGTCTTGGTTGAGCTTACGGAGGTTTGCACATATGGAGCTTTACCAATTAGAGCGGGGCTTGGGGAGTATACTACGGTGTAGTTATAGAGGGGTCATCATCGCATCTGGTTCCTGATTACTCAAAGCTCCAGAGCAACGCGAAACACCACGTGCAGTCAGGTAACCTTCAACTTCCCCTGCAAGCCTCTAATCCGATCCTCAGAACTCAGCCTCTCTGGCTAAAACTCCCAAGCCCAAGTAAAACGGAGCCCTGGCATGGGATCCGCCGGCAAGTTTCAATGTAGGGGGTCGGAATAGCTGCTATGAGATCCCCTATGGTACCTAAGCAGTTATAGAGCCTTATAGCCATATTATGACGCAGACTCGTATTCAAACTACTAAGACCCTCAATTTGGCCTCTCGTTTCACCGCAGACTCCCATGACCTCCCTGGACTTAAGTTCTCAAGTCACATCTTTCGGAGGCCCTGAGGGGTAGGGAGAGGCGGAAGGCTGGGGTGGGATTTCGGGTACGTAGAGCAGAAGCCGTAGAAAATTTAGACCGTAAGCCGTGAGTCCTCATTCCTTTATTTGCCACACCCCGCCAACAACCCCAAACCCCGAAACCCCTCCACTGAGAGGTCTCGGAGCGCGTGAAGCGGGTTGTGGCGAGGTGCAAGGCGCGTCAGTGCAGCTTTGGGTTTTTGGATTTGGGGTTGGGGTTTAGGAAGCTGAAGAAAAAGCTGAAAAGCTAGAGGCCTACAGGTTTACGGTAGGGTTCTTACTCTCCGACATCTTTCCCGGATAAGGTATGTTGCTTCGGGGTTTGGGCTGGGACATGGGGTTTTCAGTTTCAGCACATACCTAGATTAGATGGGGTTTAGGCTGAGTCTCGCAAGAGCCCTTGCTGGGCTGCAGTCTTTCTCGGCAGCTTAGGACATAACTTCGTTTTTTTGTCGCAAAGCACTGAATCCCAAGGCCCTGAGCGCCAAACCCCAAACCCTAAAGCTTTCGGGTTTAGGCTTTGGGGGTTGAGGGTTTAGGACTTTGGGGTTTAGTATTGAGGGCTTTGGGGTTTAGGCTTTTGGGGTCTAGACCCTGGGCAACCATAAACCGCATTAATGCTGCGGACGTGACCCACGACACGCACTTTTTCCGAAAGTGCTGAAGCGCCTTGTCCCAACAGGGATTGGGGTTTCGGGTTTCGGGTTTAGGTAGTGAAAAGTTACAAGAAGAGTTGCAAATAGGACCGCCAGAATTAGGTGCGTTCTGATTCCACACAGCCTACTTAGCCTACTTACTAAGTCCAGACCGCTGAAATCTACACCAGCCTAGCAGCTATAAACCCTATAAACCCTATAAACCCTCAACCCTATCAACCCTATCAACCCTATGAACCCTAGGTCGAACCCTATTATAAACCCTATAAACCCTATAAACCCTACAAACCCTTATCCCTAAACCCCTAAACCCGAAACCCCTTTAAACGCCGAAACCCTTTCAGTCGAGCCTGAATCCTGAAACCTCGAAGCCGACCTTGGGTTTGTGGATAGTTGGAATGCCATCTCCTTGCTGTTTACTCCTGACATGTCCCAAGTGCCTCAGATATGTACACTATGCATATATGTATATGTATATTTACATATATATATATATATTTACATATACATATATACACACACACACACGTATCTATTTCCTTGTTTTTGCTTTTGCACAAAAGCACATGCCAAAACGCTGTTCTATCCATTGAGGCCCCCAGAATCCCCAGAACGGCTTTGTGCCCCCAACCAACACCAAAATAGCCGAGCCTGCCAAAGGCAAGCACGCGCGAAGAGCGGGGAATTCCGGAATAGGCGGGATGTTGGGGGTTTAATATCGGGGCCTGAAGAATGTGAAGAGGCTGCGGGAGTATATTTGTCCACTTAGTATAGGTATAAATACTAGGACTACGAGCGCGAGGTTGCTCAAGCTGTTGGAGGTTTCGGGATGTTTGTCCGTTTGAGAGTTTGCGATGTTCTTGGGTTTGGGATCGTAGGTGCTGAGATTGAAGGCTGGAGGGGTTTCAAGGTGTTGTGGATCTAGAGGCTTAAGGGTTTAAGGGTCGTTCAGCATACAGTTCATAAACCGCTAAACCCTAAACCCTAAACATTAAGTCCTAAACCCGTAAACCCTAAACCCTAAACCGCAAAAGCTAAGCCCTAAACCCCTAAACCCTAGACCCTAAGCCCGTAAGCCCCCAGGCACTAAACCCTGAATCCCACGAGCTTCGGGGCTTCGAAGACCAATCGCTTGGTGGAACCTTTATGCGACTGTTGAAAGCTTTCCTAGCCCCGACCATGCTATGCTATACTTTACTGTACTATACTTCTCAGCACTGCCAAATACTGTAGCATACAGTTGATCATATAAATCCTGCATTACTTTAAGGACCCTAAACTATGGGAATCATGGTAACATTCCTTATTATGGGCAATGCAAGACTTATATCATCAAGCGTACCATATACTCTCTCTAAGACTTGAACCCTCAATCCTGGAGTTGGTGTCGAGGCTTTCGGTTCGTTTCTGCCTGCAAAATAGGCTCCGAGAGGTGTATGTGCGGAAGGCATTGTGCCGGGTTTAGGGTTTTTCTTTTTGTGCGTGTCAGAGCTTTGGTGAGAGTGTACTTAGACTGCGACTTGTATCTTACGGATGTCAGTGCTGCAAACCTTGCTGCGAATGACCGTTTCTTCTCCGAATCGTGAAAAACCACGAATTGCAGACTTAAGAAACATTTGATGCCTGCCGGGAGCACAGTTTATGTTACTATGCTCTGTCGAAGGATCCACAAATGTCGTTGCCGTCTGGACAATTGCCCTAGTCCGAAAATGATGTTGTTGGGATCATGGGTCTTGCGAAAATCGGGATACCTAGGTGGAGCACTCTTTCGTTTTTACTTCCGTAGACTCGCCGTAACCCTGAATCACCGAACGTAAGTTCCTTAGCCCACAAGAGGCAGCTTCAGCAGAGCGCTACCCGGGTGCTTTGCAGCAGCCTCGTTTCTGATGTTGTCATGCCCATCTCGTCTAGGTGGCTGAGTAACTAAGCTAGGTACCTCCATAAACCCTAAGCCCTAAACCCTAAATCCTAAATCCTAAACCCTAAACCCTAAACCCTAAATCCTAAACCCTAAATCCTAAACCCTAAACCCTAAACCCTAAAGCCTGAATAGTTCTTGCGGGTGGCTGCTCTGATCCACGTGGTTGAGGAGGGTCCCTTGGTCCTACCCTCAACCTTGAGTTCTAAACCCCTACACCCCATACCCCTAAACCCTAAACCCCTACACCCCTAAACCCCTAAACCCCTAAACCCCTAAGGCCCTAAGCCCCCCCTTTTGGGGGGCTTAGGGGGTTGGGGGGTTTAGGATTTTAGGGGTTTAGGTGTCACTAAGCACTGAGCCAGACTGCGGCCTGATACCCTGGAAGCTCTGCGCCCCTGTTTTTGGGGTTCTAAATAAGATAGGGTTTAGGGGTTTTGGGTTTTGGGTTTTGGGGTTTTGGGGTTGAGGGTTTAGGGTTTATGGTCCTCTTAAAGGGAAGCTGAAAGGGGTTCAATACTGGGGCCCTTTTTGTAGGGGGTTAGCATAATTCGTGCGCATAGTCCCTGATAGTTCCCCATGGAAACAGAATGATACTAGACTATACCTCAAAGCCCTGGTCCAATCATTCAGTCGCTTAGATTAAGCTATACGACCCCTGAAAAAAGCCCAGAGAAGCCTGTTCTAAGCAATAAGGCCCGTAATCTCAACAACCCGATTCCCGAACGACCCAAGAGTTCAGACACCCTAGAGCCGTATTGGACGATACACTCACGGTTTGGGATTTAGGTTCTGCCCTACTAAACCCTAAACCCTAAAGCCCTAAACCCTAAAGCCCTAAACCCTAAAACCCTAACCCCTAAAGCCCTAAAGCCCTAAATCCAACCTTGCTCCAAAGACCATGCCCTTAGGTCTGCATCGTTTCAGCCCTTGGGCCGAACCTGTTCATCCTGCTGCCGGTATAAATCCTTGGCATTACCTTTAGGGACCCTAAAAACTATGGGAATTAGGGGATTTAGGGTTTAGGGTTATGCGTAATGTTACCATTAAGGGACCCTAAACTATGGGAATGATGGTAGATATTCCTGATGATGGGTAAATGCAGGATTTATACCATCAACCGCAGTTGAAAATTGGAGGCGCTAGAACCTTCCTGGTCGGGTTCGTTGTTTAGACCTATGTATCATGAAGCCGCAAGGGGTTAAAGGGCAGCCTGCTTGTGGTTTAGACTAGACTCATCATGAAGCCACAAGGGTGGCTGGGCATCTTGCTTGATGCAGCATTCCATCAGCCCGGCACAGAGGAAGAGTAATCACGACAGTAGCAGGCAGACCACGACCGCAATGCACTGTAGAATTGATTCCGCGAGTGCAACCTGGTCGTATACTGGTTTAGGGTTTAGGGTACTTAGTATTCTGGTGCACTTTCGGAGGGCTCAGAGGCGTCTCCACACGGAAGTGCAGCCATGGCGGTGCCTAGGGCTTCTCGCGGTCAAAGCCGTCTCTGGGCGCTTCCGCTGCTTCTCCTCTCGCTGCTCTCGCTGCGCTCGCTGCTCGCGAGTGCGACGTGGCTCAGCCTCAGCCAGCCTCCGGCACTCAGCGCGCCGGGCCGGCGTGGTGTGTTGGCGCTCACCGTGGCAGTGGCCGGCGGAATGGCCCCGGCACGTGCAGCCACGAGCGTGGATGCAGCCCGGCAGCAGTTGCAGGATGCGCAGAAGGCCTTGGACGAGCTCCTGGCGGGCTACGAGTCGATCAAGAAGAACAAGAGTGGCGACATCGTTCGGAACGGGCTCAAGGCCAGTACTTCCCCTGTCGCGCAGGTTCAGAAGACGTGCGAGGCCGTGGCCTCATCGGCCAGCGATCCCGGTGTTTTCCAGGATGCTTTGGAAGAGTTCGTGGAGGCCGTGGACAATGCTGACGGCCTTGCATATTCATCTGGTTATGCGAATTCTGGAAACTGGCAGGTGAACAATCCCGCAAACTACCTCGAGCAGGCCAGGTCGCAGATCAAGACCGCGGCGAAGGACATTAAAACAATGCTAGAGCTGCTTGCTTAGCTGAGGCTCAAGCTCTGCTGTTACTATTCTTGCATCGGTGTGCCTGGAGGTGGAGCCTCCATCAGCGTGTGCAGGTGTATAATCTTAGGTCCCAGGCACACGACTTTGGGCCTTTGGGGCTGGGTAGCTAACCTTTCGCCTTCTTGATTGTACATAATTAACCGGTATTTGGGTATGGATAGTCCTCCGGATAACTACCTGTTGGGGTGAATGTGTGTGTTTGTATACTTATGTATATACTTGTACATGTATAAAAATACGTGTATATATACACACATATGTATATGTATGCATATATATATACACACGCACACACATGTAACCGTACCAGAATCAGAAAGGTTGACCTTTTTGGACCCAGCCTCTAACAGACTACGCGCCAGCTACGTCTGTGTGCGAGAACGGTGGGCGCGAATACAAAGAAGCTCTTTAATTGTGGGTTTTGGGTTTAGGGTTCTTAGGCATTTCTCCCAATCCACGGAATGCGATCAGCTTGAGTTGTCTCTCGCTTCGGGTGTTCATGGATCAAGGACAGAGCGAAATCCACGGCAGCAGAGCTCTGACACCTTGCTTAGGGTCATGAAATCAAGGAGCCTTTTCAAAAGGCGGTTGTTGTGAGCCTGGTGTTGAGGCTTGGGCGTGTAGGTTTCATGCCAGGGCCGCCACGGCACCTGATTTAGCTTGGAGTTTAGAACTGATCTTGGGGTTTAGGGAAGTTAAGCTTAGGGTTTAGAGGTGATTGTTTAGTTAGGCCTTGGTAGCTGCAGGCAGCACTGAGAAGCTGGACGGATGGTTTAGGGTCGGTCTCGCTGTGTAACTCTAAACTCTAAACCCTAAACCCTAAACCTCCCTAAAGCCTAGAGGCTAAAGTCTCAACCCTGCAGATGAGGCCCAGAAACCTCACCGTTCTCAGATTTGCCCTCAAAGCTTTTAGGGTTTAGAGCCTCAGCAGGGGGCGACTGTCGTTTAGTGGGATTTGGTGGTGTTGACAACCTCGTTGCCCTGTGCTTCACAATCATCTACGGGAGTAATTATCAACATCATGTAGGGTTAGAAAAGTTCAGCGGTTTGCATATCTACTGGTAGCAGTACTTCCCTCAAATGATGACATATGCATTGTACTGCGAAGCACTATTGCAACTGTTCTGGCCCCTACATAGAAACCGTGTCAGAGCCCTGTAATAACTGCTATAAACCCCTGTTTAAATGGCTTTCTAACATCTTATGAAACCCCATGTCAAAGCAGCTGTAATTTTCTAGTACAGCTGTTTAGGACCATACTCTACTTCTTCCGCCCGCTATAGTATTTTAATGTAACTTATAATCTGCTTATAAAAGCAAGCACATGAAACGCTTTCAAACGCCCGTGTAAGAAAGCCCTATACTGTTGCCATCGGTATGACTTTGCCTCAAGGGTTCCCTTCTAGCTTTTCCTGTAATTACCGGTACTATAAGGGTGTTCTTATCAGGTTTTTTTTCTGATACCTGTGGCCTCAAAGCGGTCCCTGCATCGGTACAGTATGGACGAAGGTTGAACTACACAGGTACTGGCCCCCCCTTTTGTGGTGGTTTGGGAGCCCCATAAAGAAAACGGGCGCGCCGAGGTACGGATCTTCTGACTCTTCGCGCATCTTGCACTGAGAGTTGCATGATGTTAGTTATGTCATATTCTTTCTGTGTAGAGCATAGTATAGTTTAGAGTATAGTAGAATGTAGAGAATGGTATAGTATAGTCTAGTCTAGGGGAAAGCATAGAGTAGAGTAGGGTAGGGTATAGTATGGTACATGTTGTTTTATACTATATTTCACGATGTTGCCTCGTGTTTTGCCTTGCCTAGCCGACCTCGCTCTGCACAGAGGCCTAGGGTTTAGGGTTTTAGGAGACGGTTTAGGGTTTTAAGGTTTTCGGAGACGGTTTAGGGTTTAGGGTTTTCGGAGACGGTTTAGGTTTTAGGGTGTTAGGAGACGGTTTAGGGTTTACCCAAAACCCAAAACCCCAAGCCCCAAACCTAGACCCCTAAGCCCCTGAAGCCTTAAGCCAAACCCTACACCTTTTTATGACAGCCTCCGTGCAAGATGTGCTGAGATCTCACTCGGATGCTCCTCAACAGACATGTGTTCTCAGAGTCTCATGATATGCCAAATTTCTTTAGCAACTTCAGAAGGGTTGCAAAAGGGCTTTGTCGGGTAAAGTAAGGGTGTTGCATAGTACTTAAACCCATGACAGTAAGCGTCTTTCTGTAATGTTAAGGCCCTCAACCATGGCCGTAGCACACGAATCCCTTTTTGACCTCCATGTACCTGGCAATGCGGTTGTTACATGCACCTTCAAGAGGGCATCCCTAACTTCTGATTGAAACTAGTCCTAAACCCGAAACCCAAGTAACCATGTAAAGGGAAGCCCCCCATCGAACGCTAGTAGAAGTCTTCGGGTTTGGGGATTCAATTTAACTAACAAAGGCTGCTGGCAGCGATGGGCTACCTAGGACAGGACAACGGAGAAGACGACAAAGAACCTTGTACCAACAGGCCCTAAACCCTAAAGCCTAAGCCGCCTGAACCCTAAACCCCTAAACCCCTAACCCCCTAAACCCCTAAACCCTAAACCCCTAAGCCCTAAACCCTAAACCCCTAATCCCCTAAACCCTAAACCCATAAACCCTGAACCCTAAGCTGAAAGCTCTCTCCGACAAGCACGACACACAAAGTCCTTGAGCAGGGGGAACCCGAACCCTGAAACCTTGAACTCCTAAACTCTAAACCCGAATCCCGCTAAGAGGTTTTTATGGCCGGGGGTGGGGGGCGGGGGGTTTAGGGTTAGCCTAAACCCTACACCTTCTCAACCCTACAAGCTTTGTCAGCCCCGCCAAACCGACAAAACTCACCAACTTTCTGAGCCTCTTTAGCCCATTTGATCTTCTGCCCTCTCGACCCCTAAACCCTAAACCCTTAACCCAGGGTTTAGGGTTTAGGGACCCTAAACCCATGAGGCCTCCTAAGCCGTAAACCCTAAACGGCCCTAAACCTAGAAGGCCTATGAGCCTTTCTATCTTGCAAGTCTTGTATGCCCTGCAAATTCTGCGGATCCGCCCGAAACTTTCAGGGAGCGAGGTTCTGGAATTTCGGGGGCATTAGGCTGAAGAGTTTTCAGGGTTCAGGGGGGCAGGGTTTGAGGGCTTTAGGGTTTTAGGGTTGTGCAGTTTTAGGGGTTTAGGGTTTAGGGGATTAGGGGTTTAGGGCTTTAGGGGTTTAGGGGTTTAGGGTTTTAGGAGTTTAGGGGTTTAGGGGTTTAGGGGTGTAGGCTTAGGGTTTTAGGGGTTTATGTTAAGAGTCTCGGGCTCTGAGGAGTCATCGCTTTTCGCATCGTTAATCTTACCTTTGGTTAGAAGGGAATGGAGGAATGGGAACTATTATAAGTACCATTACTACCATTCTTCCATTCCCTACTAACCAAAGGTAAGTAATTGCTTCCAGGCGCTGACTTGGTCAAGAGAGGCGGAGCTCTCGAAAGCTCTCAGCGTATAAGGTGTGCCAGGTTAGGATTTAGAGTTTAGGGATTTAGGGTTTTAGGGTTTTAGGGCTTTAGGGTTTTAGGGTTTAGGGTTTAGGGTTTAGGGGCACTAGATACCCATGCTAGCTATGAAATCATGAGATTCCCCTGTTGGTTTATCCAAAACTAACTATAAACAGTTTTGAGGGCAGTTGAAATCGACACCTAATTGAGCATTCACTAAGCTTAAGCGTGTAAGGGTTAATGGTTTAAGGTTAAGGGTGCGAGGCTTGCGGTTTAAGATTTGGGGTGGCGGTCGCGGTGGTGGTAATGATAGTGACGGCTGTTAATTGGAAAATGTGAGTGGCAAGTGTTGATAACCCTAAACTCAGCCAAAAGCTAGACACTAAACCCTAAGTCCTAAGACTAATCGAAAGCTAAACCCCAAGCCCCAAACCCCTAAACCCTAACCCCTCAAACCCTAAACCCCTAAACACCAAACTCCTAAACCCTTAAACCCTTACCCCTAAAGCCCTAAACCCCCTAAATCTTAGGCTTTTGCCAAAGCCAATCATCCAAAGGACAGGCGTGGAAGCGTCTCACCAGGCGAAGCCTCCGTAAAGTTCACGAAGCAAACTTCCCCAGCTCCCTTGGGTGTATCAGGGTTTTTTCTAGGCTTCTGGGCGTCTTGTGTTGTGGTAGGCTTCTTGAAGTGTTATACGATTTTCGTAGGCTTTTAGAGCTTTTATGGGTGTTTGGAAAGGGGTGGGTGTGGGTTTAAGATCTCAGGGCTTCAGAGTGCGTCAGACAAATACCCGTAGTGTGAGTGGGAATCCCTGTATACGGAATTCTGCGGTTGCATGCAGATCCGAAGTGAGACCTTATGCCTCATAGACGCCCTCCCACAACCACAATGCCTACCCTCATAACACACCACCAGATACTCCAACCTTAAATCTTCAGGTACGATGTTTGTTCCCGGTCAGATGTAGAATGTCCAAGATGTCCGTAATGGTTCGGATTGTGATAGTTTAGGACGCTTACTTGTGGCTGCTGCTTTTGTAGCCATTCATAAGCTTTTGCCGCTTCTTCCCAAGATTTTAGTGGCGCGCACAGCCAAACTAAAGAAATCATAGGACGTTGGGCCGGCGAATGGCCTTGCGAGCTCAGGTTTACACACTTGCAACCCTTTCGAAACCTTGCGAGGGGACTACTATGCAGGTCCAAGAAATCAGTAGACTTTTCTCCAAAGCCAGGGTCTACTCAGTGTAGAAGGGCCGCTGTATGAGACCTCAACCAAAAAGACGATCAAACCCCTGGAACCCCATGACTGCCTAGACTAGTCAGTATCTTTGTCCAATCTGTTGAGGCCCCTGTAAGACTTTGCTTTCCCGGAACCAGACCTCCACGCTTGACCAGTCAGACGACACTCAGAACTCCTGTGGAACCCTAAACCAAGAAAACCCACAGCAACGCGCTAAACCCTCAACGTTTGATTACTGGTTAAGATTTCTTCCCAAACTAAGCCTAAGCAGCTCGAAAAGCCATCGAAAAGAACCACAAATTGCAAAGCATCTTCGCAAGCTTTGGTGCTGCTGGGGAGTCTGGTATCACGGAGCGAGGCTCCTTGAACGACGACCCGCCTGCGCTACGGATTCAGCGGGTTCCTAGGCGCCAGTATGAGCCTTGTAGGATGTTATATGCTCTGTCTGGGTTCAGAGAGGGTTCTATAAGGGGGGGGCCGAAGGGATCGGGGCTTAGGGTTGAGCCATGGTTTTTGGGGATATGCCAGGTCCAAGATTCCGACTGCACTCTGGCCTTAACGCCGCACCTGCTAGCCACCACAACATGTAGCGAAGACGGCGGTCCTCTTGTGCGGAATACTCCAGTTCGCATGTGCAGCAGCAAGACCAGCAAGCCTGAGGGATTCGATCTAGGCCACAAGCCCCAGGCCCAAATAGACCAGTGGTCTTGCGCAAAAAGTAGTCCTCATCTTGTAGCCTTTGTCGTAGTATCGTTGTAGTAGAGCCGTGGCAAGGGGGCAGAAGTAGTTGTAGTAGCAGCAGTAGCAGTAGAAGTAGCGGTGGTGGTAGTAGTAGTAGTAGTAGCAGCAGCAGGAGTAGTAGTAGTAGTAGTAGTAGCAGCAGTAGTAGTACTAGTAGTACTAGT
>CAJNJA010077375.1:0-20266 GCA_905231915.1 Symbiodinium necroappetens
CTCGAGTTTGCAAAGTCGACAAGTGGATTTTGAGTGCCACTAAGGTCCGAGACCTCGTTTTCGGTGCCTTCGATGATGCAGTGGGGGCGGTAGGCTCGCAGACAACTGTCGGCCCAGTTTCGAGTTTTGGGCTTTAGGCTTTTGCATGGGGTTTTCGAGTTTGGGGCTTCAGGGTACGAGTTTAGGGCTTCAGGGTTTTCGAGTTCAGGGCTTCAGGTGGGACCACCGAGGTCTAGAGTCTAGAGCGCATGGTCGGAAGTGTCTATAGTTTTGAGTGCAATGGTGGGTGTAGGGGTTTAAGGTGCCCGGGTTTGGGTGCGTTGTTTTTGGTCTTTGATTCAGGGTTGACCCAAGTCTGGCATGTTGAGGTAGTTTCAGGCAGAGATCTTTAAGTCTGTCAGACCTTCAGAGCCTAAACCCCGCTTTGCAAGCAAGAACATACCCCAAAGCCACACCGCAGTTAACTCTAAACCTCCCTAAACCCTAAACCCTAAACCCCGAAACCCTAAACCCCTAAACCCAAACCCCTAAACCCCTAAACCCCTCCACATCCTTGCAACTCGAAAGCAGAACCTCGAAAAGGCGAACAGCTGCTGAAGAATCTCACCGGCACCCTCACGGCAGCGTGCATCAACCCGGAGATCATGCTGAGGCGAGGGAGTCTAAGATTAGGGGCTCAGGGGGTTTTAGGGTTTAGGGTTTAGGGTGGGTTTCTGGTCAAAAGGGGGGGTTTCTAGGCTCAGCAGTGCTTTTCCTAAGCAAAACCCACGACCCTCATTAAGGGAACGTCGTATTCCTAGCATTAAGCCACCCTTCTTCCGGAAAATACCGTCATTTCGAGGCATCATGGGGCTCCCTGGTTCCTAGAATTCCCTTAGCGATGACAGTATCAGACCTTCTGCAAGCCTTGCCCTAAACCATGGCTCTCGTTAGTGCCGCGGGCTGCTCACGTGGCTTTGGGCCGCTCAGGGAGACCATGAACTTCCCACTCCACTGAAAAATCGCACAAGGTCCGGAACCATAACCCTCCCTTTTTCCCCTCAAACAGGGGGTATATAGTCCCAAATCATGGGTACTTAGGGTCTAAAAGAGGGTAGATGGGTCTAGGAAGTCGTCAAGCCCGCATTCCGGATTTCCCAAACTCTGAGCATTCACTCAGAACACCGATTGAACCAAGATAACCCGCTAAACCTTGAGCCGCACTACCGCCCTGACCCCTAACCTCTACGCCCCAAGTGCCAAATCCTCGTCACCAAGCGTCGCCAATCCCCAAACCCTCTAAACCCTCAACTCCAGCCTATAATCCGAACCCTAAACCCTAAATCTTAAGCCCCAGACCATTCCCCGGAAGCCCCTAAACCCCCAAACCCCTCAACCCTAACCCCTAAACCCTAAACCCTAAACCCTGACCCTAAACCCTGAGCCCTAAACCCCAAGCCCTAAACCCCAAAAGACCCTTCCAGGCCGAGGACGGAACCCGACCTTGTGCCCAAGGACAAGGCGGGTCGGTGCATTGAAGCTTTGGGGGGCCCGGAGTTTGCGGTGCAGGGTTTAGCGTTTAGGGTTTGGGGTTTAGGGTTTAGGGTTCAGAGTTTAGGGTTTAGGGTTTGGGGTTTAGGGTAACATAGGGGGCCTAATAAGCTACCAATACCATTGGGGGTCCTTGTTAAAATTGTGGTTTAATATATACCAAAACCCTATTCTAACTATGAAGGCCCATACTTCATACATGAGTTTGAAGGTTAGTGTTGAGGGTTCAGGGTTTAGAGTTTAGGGTTTAAGGGTTTAGAGTTTAGGGTTTACGTTTCGCTGGTTTAGGGTTTACGGTTCTGGATTTAGGCGTTAGGGTCGGAGTAAGTACCATTATCATCCCGCGAAAGTCCCTGCTAAAAGTGTTATAATCACGTCTGAAATACCCCTCCCAACCCCAAAAGAAGAACGCTATTCAAACTAGTAAAATGGCCGATGTTAGAACGTATAAACTTTAAGCACCGAGTACTAAACCGCGAGCACTAAGTCCTGACACGTCACTAAACCCTAAACCATCAAATCCTACACCCGAAGCCTTAAAACCCTAAACCCCTAAACCTCTAAACCCCTAAACCCCTAAACCCTAAGCCCCCATAAACCCCTAAACCTCTAAACCCTAAACCCCTAAACTAAACTCCTTAAACCTCTAAACCCTAAACCCCTAAACCCCTAAACCCCTAAACCCTAAGCCCCTAAACCCCTAAACCCCAAGAGACTTTCAACCCTCACAGCCGGAGCCCTGAGAGCCGCCAAAAACCCAAACCCTTGGCCACCCCAAGAGCTTCAGCCATGAGACTGACAAAAAGCCGTAGGGGTTTAGGGGTGTAGGGGTTTTAGGGCTTTAGGGGTTTTAGGGGTTTAGGAGTTTAGGGGTGTAGGAGTTTAGGGGTGTAGGGGTGTAGGGGTTTCGGGGTTTAGGGGGCCCACACCCTAAAACCTTCAAGCCACAAACCCTTGCAATACCCCGCGGAGCCCTCAAGACTCGAAGCCCCAAAACCCCAGAACCCTGATCAAACCCTAAACCCGAAACCCTAAATCCTAAACCCGAAACCCTAAATCCTAAACCCGAAACCGTAAATCCTAAACCCGCAACCCTAAATCCTAAAGCCTAAACCCTAAACCCCAAACCCTAAACCCGCCATGTAGAACCCAAGAGTCTGGGGTTGGAGCCGGAGGCGCCTCCAGCGCCAGAGGCCTCGTCGCCGGCAAGCACGGAGGCCCCGTTGGGTTTTCTTTTGCGGTTTCGGGTTTAGGGTTTAGGGTTTAGCGTTTAGGGCTTAGGGTTTAGGGTTCATCAGGGTTTGGGGTTTATGTTCAGGGTTTAGGGTTTAGTAGGGTTTGGGCTTGGGGTTTAGGGTTGAGGGTTTAGGGTTTAGGGTTTCGTAGGTTTTGGGGTTCATGTTCAGGTGTTAGGGTTTAGGGATTTCCTACCGTGTCATACCTCATGAAGTCCTTCAGGGCAATACTGTTGATGATATAAATCCTGCATTACCTTAAGGACCCTAAACTATGGGAAATATGGTATATTCCTTATTATGGGTAATGCAGGATTTATATCATCAACCGTATGGCCTTCAGAAAGCCCTAAAAAGTTCTACAGCCCCCAAAAGCCCATCTAGTCTAGGACACTTTCAGGTGGGTAGTTACCGTTATGACCGTTATAGAAGCCTTATAGAAGGTCTATATGCCTTATCAGAAGCCTTATGGAAGCCCTATATACCCTAAACTCTAAACCCTGAGCCCTAAACCCTAAACCCCTAAACCCCTAAACCCCTTCAAGATTCCTTAAAGGAGCCCTGAATAAACCCTAAACTCCCCGCCTGTAGTTTCCTTTAACCTAGAAACCCGAAGCCCTAGACCCGAAACCCTAATCCCAAACCCCAAACCCTAAACCCTAACCCTAAACCCGAAGCCCTAAACCCTGATAAGGTCTTCAGCCTCTTCATGATCACTTACGACATGATCTTCGTGCCATTGGAGGTTCATCCGAGTTTCGCCTATGGGGATCCTCTTGCGTCCCTGGGTTTAGGGTTTAGGGGTTAGGGGCTTACGAGTGTAGGGTTTGGGGGTTCAGGGATTTAGGGGTTTAGGTTTAGGGGTTTGGGGTTTAGGGGTTTGGGGACTATTCATTAGGCGCTTAAGGCAGTTTGGGAGTTTAGGGTTTTGGGGTTTAGGGTGTAGGCTCTGCGAGGTCTTAGATAAGGGCATGTAGGGTTTAGTTCTTCGTGCTCTACGGTTTTTTTTTTTGTTTACGGGTTTCGGGTTTATATAGGGGTCCGGCCATGGTTCGATCTGGGGGGTGCGGGGGTTGAAAGGGAGAACCTGGCTGAGAACAAGTCTGGCAGAAAACGGCCCGATATCAAAGGAGCGCTTAAAGGAGCTCGAGCCCTTAAAAGACACCTCAAAGAAACCCTTCAAGGAGCCCTTAATTAATACAAAACCTCCGGATGGTGAGCGGGCTGCAATGCTGTAGGTATAGGGTCAGAAGTAGACGAACCCCACTTAAACTACTGCAACTTATCTCCGCTGTACCAGGTCCCATGAGCTTCACGAAACCACGCGAGGGGCTCTAAACCGTAAATGACAGACCCCAAGCCCTTCAAGCATGGGAAGCACCGCGGGTGCCGTATTAATTGGAATATGGTCTTGGTATGTTAGGGTTTAGGGTTTAGGGTATTTATATTAATGTTATAGTGACAGAGGGACCAAACGGACACTAGTGCGACGTACTCCAATGTTTGTCTTCCACCTTTAGCCCTGCTCACAAGGCCCTCCAAAACCTGAATCCCACCGTAGTAGGACAAGGTCTAAGGTTGGAGTTTGGTGGAACAAGCAAACTTAGGACTCCTGATAGTACGTTTGATAACAGGTTAAACGGTTATGTTGCTTTCAGTGATGTTTTATATTTCCCCTAAGGGTCAATGTGCCCAAATAGTATATACTCTGGGCCCAAAGTACCCAAATAGCGACTACTGTAAGAAGGACCCTCAGGTTGCAGACCTGTGGTTTAATGTTTCGATGCTGGTGACGTGGATTTAATGCTTGGGGGATACGGTGCCCCAGAGCCAGACGGTAGAGATCACCACCCTGGGAGCTTATGCTTTTTGGTCTGTACAGGTGTTCAGAAATTTCTTCGGCCTCAGCATCAGTAGTACGTTTATGGACCCTGAACCCCAGACCCGCAGGCCTAAACCCTGAATCCCTAAGTCCTATAAACTTCCTAAGCCAAAGTTAAGTCATCATCTGTCCTAAACCAAAGTTATCATCTCGAGTCCCAGAGCACCAACAGGTTTGCTTCAACCCTGCGCAGACGACCTTTTTGGAAATCCTTGTCCTCACCTCAGACAGTGGTCTTCCCCCGAAGGGCGTTAAAGGGGTTTCGAATGGTGGTTTAGGCCCTTTTTGTTACAGTCTCATGGTTTCTTTTATGGTGATCTCCAAACCAAAACCAGAGTGAGGTTCACCCTAAACCCCTATAAATCCCTTAGAGGAAGCCTTAAATCCTTGCGAAACCCTAAAAAGAACCCTTATAGTTTAGGCGTGTTGCAGTTAAACGGCTTTGGGCCTCCTTTGCGCGTCAATCAGCCAAAGCTGGGCAGCCGACGAGAAACTTCTGAGACAATGGGCGCCTGCATCTCGAATTCACAACTTATATATAGACTCCCATACCCTACCTCTTTCGAACGTCTCTAAACGTTCTATACCAGGGTTTACGTGAAGACCCTCGGAAAAATTGGCCCTGGTAGCCCCGAAATCCCGAAATCCTGACGGATCCTGGACGCTGGCATTATCACCGGATCCTCGGGGCTCAGGGCTTTTATGGTTTGTAGGGCTTGTAGGGTTTAGGGTTTAGGGTATGTTGCAGGGTCCCCTTCTTGGATAGCCAATGGGAGAACTTTAAAGCTTTTTGGCCTTCTGTGTTAGGTCTATCCTAAAAAGTTTGAGCTTTTTTGGGCCTGGTTGTTGAAGAAGAGAGCCTTTCGGAGGTCTCAAAAAGGTGGGATGAAGGTAGGTATAGGATTAAGGATCCCCTTATAATGAGGACTCTTGTTTGGGAATATCCCACCCACCTTCATCATAGGGTTTAGGGTTTAGGGTTCAGGGTTTAGGGTTCAGGGTTTAGGGTTTAGGGTCCTTCATCCCACCTTTTCAGGCCTCCGACCCTTCGGCACTCCATTAATAAAGCTCTGTCTCCCCACTACGGTTAAGAAGGGAACAACATTAGGAATTAGGATTATCATGTACGCCGGCTGGGACACTGACAAATTTAAGGTGTTGCTTAGCCTCAACATGCCTCAACCCGTGAGACCTCAGAGTAGTGCCACTCTAGAGACCTCTCAAGATCCCCCTTCAGCTAATCCCATAAGAGACTCGGAGCCTAGCCTATAGGAATGGTGTCAACAGCCGGAGTATAACTTGCATGACGAGGACTCTTTATTGTGTGTGAGGGTTTAGGGTTTAGGGACTTTCGTGTTTTTCATAGTACGAGCACCACCTGGCAGCTGGATAGTTCGGTGTCATGAACGCTGAACTTTCAATCCAGCTTTTGCAGCGCCAATAAGGACTGGACGACGCGCTTCTTCTGGACCTTCGACATGGGCATGTCCTGCATTACTGGCTTTGTGTTCGCGGACGGATGCTTGGAAAGAATGAGACTCCCAACTCACTCCATTCGAAGCCCTGAACCCCTAAAACCCTAAACCCTAAACCCTGAACCCTAAAACCCCGAAACCCTAGCCCCTAAACCCCTAAAACCCCTAAAACCCCTTGAACCCCTAAAACCCCGAAACCCTAAGTTTGACTAAACCCCCTTGGGTTCTCAGGGTGTTGGCCTGGGGTCGAGAGTCTCAAACCTTTCCATGCTTGAGACGCTGGCCCTTTTAGCTCTTAGGATTTTGCTTAGGGGTGTAGGGCTTTTAGGGTGTTGGGTGTAGCGTTTAGGGTTTAGGGTCTAGGGTTTAGGGTTTAGGGTCTAGGATTTAAAGGGTTTAGGGTCTAGGGTTTGAAGGGTTTAGGGTCTAGGGTTTAAAGGGGTTTAGGGTCTAGGATTTAAAGGGTTTAGGGTCTAGGATTTAAGGGGTTTAGGGTCTAGGATTTAAGGGGTTTAGGGTGCAGGCTATTAGAGCGCCTGGAAGGAAAAGCTGCCCAGTTGTTTCGAGGCTTTCAGCGGGCTAGAGCTAGGATGCGCCACTTGGGGTACCGACAACTGACCAAGTCCCGGCCCTCTGATCCTGCAAGTAGCACACCCACAAAAAACCCTACTCTTATAAAGAGAGCCTCTTAAAGAACCCTTAAAAACACACCTTAAATAATGATCAAGCCCTACTCGTATAAAGAGAGCCTCGTAAAGAACCCTTAAAAACACCCCTTAAAAAATGAACCCTAAACCCTAAACCATAAACCCTACTCTTTAAAAGAGAGCCTCTTAAAACACCCCTTAAATAAGGATCAAGGATGAACTCTTTAAAGTGAGGTGTCATCCAGTACAACCAGCGCGAGATCCTTCGTCACTATGCCAGGACCTGGCTCCTGGCCACTAAAGGGTTTGGGATTTAGGGTTTAGGGTTTAGGATTTAGGGTTAGGGTTTAGGGTTTTAGGAATTTAGGGTTTAGGGTTTAGGATTTAGGGTGTAGGGTTTAGGGTTATTAAATTAGTTCGGTTCTCGATTTCTGGGTCGACTGAAGCCCTACACCCCGAACGGCCAGAGATTCTGTAAAGCCCTATAAAGCCAGTTTAGATCGACCAGCTAGCGTGCAGTACCCACCATTAAGGCCCAGGGGCTCTTTCAAAGCGCACGTCTGGGGTCCCCTAAGCCCGAGGCGCGAAGCTACATGTGTTGGAACGGCCTGTAGGGTGTACATTTAGCTCCAAAACCCTACAAAACAGGTAGATGATGAATCGTTCGTTCCCCTAAACCCTAAACCCTATGCCTGATGAATCGTTCATTCCCCTAAGCCTTAAGCCCTGAACCGCAAATCTCACCAAGCCGAATACAGGGATTCAAAAAGGGGAGGCCTTGCATAATTAGGGTTTCGGGCTTTGGCCTTAGCTGGGGTTCTTCTACAATTGACAATGGTCTCTTCAGGGTTCCAGGGTTCCGGGTTTGCGGTTGTTTTAGGCGGCTGGTGTTTCTAAATCTCGGGAGTCTGTTCGGAAACTCGGGGCATCTCTGCACGAGCCGCCAAATCCTAGGCCACGAACCTCTAATGCGACCTGAAGTCGCTCTAAACCCTAAACCCTAAACCTTTAGGAGCAGGACCCCTAAACCCTAAACCCTAAACCTTTAGGAGCAGGACCCCTAAACCCTAAACCCTAAACCTTTAGGAGCAGGACTGCACCATACCCCAGAACCCTATTCTACTTAGCGACGAAGGCTCCATTTTCACTTCTGGGTTGCAGGGGCCCTTGGAGTTGGGCATGCAGGGGCTCTAGACGAGCCTCCCTCGACCCCCCAGCTACGACCTCTCTCATGGCCTAGGGGCCATGTCCATGAGCAGAGAAACGAAGCTAGGTTTCATAGACCTTTTCTTAAAGGCTCCCTAGCTCTTATCACAAGGGTCAATCTAGGTTTTTTGGTGGTCTGGGGCTTCAGATACTTTTGGCCTCCAAGTACCCAAATAGGGACTACTTTTAAGGCCCAAAGACACCTTAATTAAGGAATATACCTTAGAATATAGGGGCCTTAATATTATGATTTAAGGTATATACTCCAAAATTAAGGGGTACTGGGTTCTCTGGGTACTACTTAGGTACATGGACCCTTACGGTAAGGCATGGTGCAGTATATATATATATGTATATATATATATGTATATCTTTTAACCCTAAATCCTAAACCCTAAACCCTAAATCCTAAACCCTAAACCCTACACCCTAAACCCTAAACCCAAAGTATATATATATATATTTATTTATTTATTTATTCATTTATACTACTTTAGGTACATGGACCCTTGCGGCAAGGGCCTCCCAGCACCCTCCTGGACACGCAGAGGTTCCTGCCGGACGTCACGATCGTGTCTTGGGACTGGATTGGCTGCTTGGCCGGTTTAGGGTTCAGGGTTTTGGGTTTAGGGTGTAGGGTTTAGGGTGTAGGGTTTATAGGGTTTAGGGTTTAGGGTGTAGGGTGTAGGGTTTAGGGTTTAGGGGGCTGCTTGGCCGAGGAATGCCTTTAGAGTCTCAGGGCTGAGGGCTGGGAGGTGGGGGGGTTAATTGAGGGGTCTGGACAGGATCCCCGTCTGGTGTAGTCCTGGTATCGATATAAAAACCCTACTCTAGTTATACATCATAGCCCCTCCGGCCTTTATGCATTATGGCCCGGATTGGGGGTGTGGGTCTCGGGCCTGGGTGCAGAGTCTATGTTTTGCGCTTTGGCAATGGGAACAAGCAGCAGCCTTCCCAGAAAGTGCGAGTTGCGACTCCAGATGAACACCAAACACTAAACTCCACCAGGACCCACCAAGTATTCCTGATTCACTGATAATTAGGGGTTCATATTCCTCATGAAGCGTTTATAGGGAGGTTTAGATAATGTAAACGCCTAAATTAATGACCAATCTTATTTCTTAGGGTTCCGGGTTCCTGTTATGATTCTAGTATATAACATGATACAATAAAGGAGTCCCCAAGGTAAATCAGGTCCTGATACCCAAGACTGCCAAGACTCGTGGCCGGCAGACCGGAAGCTGATTAAGACAAGTCGGATGTACCGCCTGAAAATCGCCAAGTTGTTTAGGGTTCAGGGCCTAAGGCTTTATAAGGGTTTAGGGTTAAGGGTTTAGGGTAGGGTTTAGGTTACTCACGACCCGTGATGTTGCAAGTGCACCTTGCAAAGGATACATGGTCTCCGGCGGTGGTCTCGCATTGGGACAGCTGGCTCGGGCCGTGCGTGTCGCCCGTGCAGTAAGGCACCGGGGACTTATTCAGGGCTCGAAATAGCCCCATTGCCCTAAAGCTATAGCATGGCCTTTAGGCTCATGCCTGTTACCTCTTTAAACGAAACGAAAATCAACGAACAGATAAAAATTACAGATATAGACAGAAGCCATGTGTACGTATGTTTGTGTTTCTTCTGCACAGAGGGTCCAAATGACGATGCTCTGCATGGCATTGGCTACCAAAGCTCACCATTGGGCCACTGGGTGGTTAGGATGCTCGTATGTATGCAACTCTCAAAGTTGTTTGTTTAGGGTTTAGGGTTGCTCCCCCCTGTTACTCTCCCTCCATCCGTCTACCTGCCCGTAGGTAGCACTGAGGGAAACTTTATAACTTCCTTTATGGTCCTCAAGAGGTATGTATTCAAGAAATATTTCTTTAAGGCCCCACAGCTACGACCTAGTTTATCCATGACTGTATCTCCCTTTCTGTTCGGACAAACATGAATAGAGGTACAAAACTTTACGCCCCGACTGTAGAGGCCTAAACAACTACCAATACTATTTTGGGGGGGCTCCTTACTATAATTATAGTATAATGGCCCCAAAACCCTCATCTAATTATTTAGGCCCCTTCTTATAGAACCCCTTATAGTAACCATTATAGGGCCCCTTTAAAGGAACCCTATTCTAACTATTTAGGCCCCTACATTACTCAAGCTCGATTGAGACGCATGTTCCCAAGCTCTGGGGTTTGAGTGGAATAGTGTGAAATCTTGAGTTTGCTTGGTATATTGTATTATGTTTTACCCTTAGGGTCCATGTACTTAAATAGTATAGACTTTGGCCTTAAAGTAGTCCCTATTTGGGTACTTTGAGGCCAACGTATCTACTATTTTTGTACATGGGACCCTTAGGGTTAGGGCCTCCTTAGTCGAATACTACCTATATTCTACTTAAGTACCACCCCCCACAAGCCTACTTTGAGGCCCCCATGTTCAACCTCAAGCCGAGCTTCACAAGACCATTTAGGGGTTTAAGGTTTAGGGGTTTAGGGTTTAGGGTTTAGGGGTTTAGGGGTTTAGGGTTTAGGGCTTAGGGCTTAGGGTTTAGGGGTTTAGGGTAGTTTAGGGGTTTAGGGCTCAGGGTTTAGGGCCTTGCCTTCGAGAGGCTTCTCCGGCTGCTGCGGATGCAAGAAGTCTTGGCGAACCTCACCGAAGCTCGCCACCCTCTGGAAACCCTAAAGCCTTAAACCCCGAAACCCCCAAACCCTTAAACCCAAACCCCCAAACCCCTAAACCCTTAAACCCCTAGACCCCTAAACCCTTAGACCCCTAAACCCCTAAACCCCCAAACCCCTAAACTGCAACCTTCCTGGATGCGAGCGCAAAGGCAGAACCCTGAATCCTAACTAAGGTCCTAAGAGCCTTAAGCCCTAGACCGTAAACCCCAATGAGTGACTAAGACCCCCTTGGCCCCGAGCCCGAAACCATAAGGCCCAAACCCAGGAGCCCTGAGCCGTAAACTCTGCACCGGAAACCAGGAGACTGTTTCGGGGTTTAGGGTTTAGGGTTCCTCTACGGTTGATGGATCGCCAACGTCCCAGGGTCGCTCAGCGTGCGAAGCACGTTGCTTTTTTTGTTTAACGGTGCTTAGGGGTGTAGGGGTTACTTTATCAAGGGTTTGAGGTTAGGGGGGGGTAGGGGCCAGACGCCGTGGGAGGGTCGAGCAAGCAGATCTCTCATTCTTTCCTCTGAAGTACGTAACCAGTCGTAGTAAAGGCTATTAATTGGGAGAAGTCCTTGCTATCCAAATCCTCCCAGGGCCCTCGGGCTTGGATTCTTGAACAGCTATCGTGTCGTTTGCAGCGTTCAGGGGTTTCGTTTCCGGGGCTCGCTGAGGAAATACGCAAGTTTATATTGTTCCCGAGCAACCCCAAGCACAAAGCAGTAGCACGAAATCCCGTACACACACACAAAAGACAAGCACATCATTATGTCGGGCTTCGGAGGATTGAGTAAGTAGGCCTATTTCGTTGGGGGGGGGGGGTGGTAGAGGGTAGGAACCTTCAAATCGGCCGTAGGCTTGGGGTCTATCTGCTGAGGAGCGTCTCCAGTCCGATGTGCTGGAGGCCATATCGAGGAGTTGCATCTAACGTGGAAGCACAGGGCCCACCAGACACCCCAATCCCAACGGCCGTGAGCACTAAACTAGACACCTAAGCCTTAAACCCTAAACTTTAAACCCAAACCCCTAAACCCCTACACCCCAAACCCTAAACTCCTAAACCCTGACCCCCAAACCTCTAAACCCTAAACCCCTAAAAACAAAAACCCCGAAACCCCTAAAATTTTAGACCTCCCACCTTCGTGCATTGAGTTTTGTTCTGAGAGCAGATCCCACTGACTCAATGAAAGCCGGGGCCTCCCGGCTTTCATGGTTTTGGGGTTAAGGGTTTAGGGTTTAGGGGTTTAGGGTATAGGGCTTCTGGGGCACAGGAGTTTAGGGTTTAGGCTTTAGGGGTTTAGGGTTTAGGGGTTTAGGGTTTAGGGTTTAGGGGTTCATGAGCGTATGGCCTTTAAAGACATGCGTCCTCGCGGTGGAAATTGGAGCATGATGTGCCTTCGAGTCGTCTGTAGTTTGGGAGGCACCGGTCTCTTGCCTCTGCCTGCCAGGTCATCATGCAGATCTTGAAGTTGGTGGTGATTCTTGCAGCCGGCCCAGTGCACCATGTGGGTAGATCTCTAAATTAGGGTCCCTGTTAGGGTCCCTTTTATAAGGGTGGCGTACTATATTGGGGACCCCAAAAGCGACCCTAATTTAGAGAACTACTCATGTATATTGGGCATGACTGGGCCTATGTTTGGCTTATTCTCTCGGAGGTACGCCGCAACACCGACACAGCCAGTCTTCCTATCCAGTAAAGATCGGCATCTTGATCCTACATCCACAAGTACACCCCACACCATAGACCGCACGCGCAAATCACTGAACTCTAAGTCCTACATATCAAACTCGAAAAAAGCCGTTCGTTTGCAGAAGGGAGTCTCTTGACTCAGGTCGTCACATGCCACTTTCTTGCTTGCTTTTGGTGGGCGGTGGGAACGAACGGCACCGAGACGGTTACATGGGTCAAGGCCAGCAAACGGGGCTTGAATCTCCCACCATGTACTCTAGGGGCCTTAATAATTAGAATAGGGTTTTGGGCCCATTATACTATAATTAAAATAAGGAGCCCCAAAACCCTATTCTAATTATTTAGCCCCCTACATTAGCTCATAAGCCTATGGAGCCCAGTTGTTCAGGGTTTATAGGATTTAGGGCCCTAGAAAAACCCTGCAATACCCGAACCCGAAACCCTAAACTGCAAAAGCTGCTGGTGATCTTCCAAGCAAGGCCGAAACCCGACCGGGCCAGGTAGATGCGAAGACTCCAGATATGGGGTCCGGGCTTAGGGAGTATTCTTATGACGGGGTCTCCTTATCTAGAGTGCATAAAGGGAGCAAGGCGCCTGGGGTTTAGTTTTCTTCGTCATGACGGCGTTTTCATGGGGAACAGCGTGGAGATTATGGGTGTGGGCGCGCAATCCAAGAAACTGCAGTTGGGTCGTCGTGCGAGTCTTCTTGTTCAGGGTGACCCTGAAAAAGAAACCGAAAAAAAAAAACACCCCCAAACCCTGAACCTTAAACCCTAAGCCCTAAGCCCCACACGAATTCATGCGGATGCACGCCACCAGAAACCCCCGCCCAGGCTCCGTCCTTGTCCCTGTAGCCAAGGCTGCTTAAACACGCCGAGCCGGAGGCCTAAACCCTGCCTGGACCCCAAAAGAACCTACCTTTTTGATGATTTCCTTATATCAGGTCCTTAAAACGGTAGGTTGTTTTGGGGGTTAAGGTAAACCCTAAACCCTAAATTACTGAAGTGCTGAGCCTGGAAGCCTGAGCCCTGGAGAACAGCCCGAACCCACAACATCAACGCCCTAACCCATCAACGTCTAGACAAGGTCGCAGCTTTTGCGGATGGCACTGGACACCCAGCAAAGCGAAATCCGGGGTCCCTGAACCCTATACCCTAAACCCTATACCCCAAGCCCTAAACCCCTAAACCCTATACCCTAAACCCTGAACCCGTAAGCCCTATACCCTACACCCTAAACTCAAAGCCCCTAAACCCTAAACCCCTAAATCCTAAACCCTATAAACCCTAAACCCCTAAACCCAAACCAGGCCGGTGGCTATGACGACTATGCCTTTGACTCCTCCTATCTCGTCTGCCTCTACTGGGCCATCTCTTTGTCACTTGGGCTTTAGGGTTTAGGGGTTAGGGGTTCAGGGGTTTAGGGGTTTGGGGGGTTTAGGGGTTTAGGGGTTTAGAGGTTAGAGGTTTAGGGGTTTAGGGTTTGGTGTTTAGGGGTTGGGGGTTTAGGGGTTTAGGGGTTTGAGGTTAGGGGTTTAGGGTTTAGGGTTATATTAAGACCATTGGGGCATGTTCATCCGAGTGCTTACCAGTACCTGTCCGCGGAAGTCCTCCGGCCAACACCCCAACCCGTTCGCCCACAGCCACAAACTTCGGAGCCTGAGCCCTACCTGGACCCTAAAGAACCCACGGGCTCCTTATTATGACTTCTTTATTTAAAGTCCTTAAAAAGGTAGGTTTTTCAGGGTCCAGGTAGAGCCTCAAATCTGGTGTCCTTGTTGGATACAATTTTACATTTTTGTCATAATAAACCCTAATAAGGATTAACAATCATCATGTTTGATATTGGCCACAACAGGGAACCAGAAATGTTGAGCAATTCCAGAACGTCCAGGGCGAAAAGATGCCTCAGCAATGGAAATTGCGAAGTTGGGGCTTTTATTTTTTATTTTGTTTGTTTGTTTTTTGTTGCTTAGGCTTAGTCTCTCGAACTATCCCTAAACCCTAAAACCTAAACCCTACAAAAGCTGTTTAAAGTTCAAACCTCCAAACCCTAAGCCCTAAACTCCAAACTCCAAACAACCCTAAACCTGCTTCAATGCAGGGGGACATAAGGACCGCCGGACACAGGTTGCTTCAGCCTTTACGTTCGGGCTGGTTTAAGGGGACAGGTGTTGGGGTGATTGGGTTTAGGGTTTTTGGGTGTGGGGCTTTGGGGTGATAGGGTTTTAGGGTTTAGGGTTTTAGGGGAGTGGAGTTTTGGATGATAGGGTGTAGGGTGTAGGGTTTAGGGTTGAGCAGAGTGCAAAACCATAAGAACAAGTCGATGTCTGCTCGCGTTCCCTCTTTGCTAGATTTGGAACTGGAGAGTGATGATGATGTGCCTTGCTTCTGTTGAAATGGTTCAGGGTTTCGTCCGGCCATAAACCCGACGCCCTTTTACGGTTTAGGGTTTAGGGCTGATCTTGTTCTTGTTCCAGTTCTGTAGTGGAGCTCACAGCATCTACCCGGAGACTGACAGCGAGAGGTTTTATGGGGCTGCTCGGCTTTGTCGCGCGGGCGATATCGAGTTCTGAGCACATGGCCATCAGCAAAAAGCCCCTTCTAGTCGCTTTTTTGCCACTATTCGCGAATATACCTCAAAATTCTGCACCACTATTAGTGAATATACCTCAATACCCCGCTCTGCTCCTCAAAGTCCGCGCGAAATCCTACGGTGACTCTGTGCAAAACCCCTTTTTTCTCACCCGTAAGGTCTGGACCTTAGGGTTTCGGGCACTAGGTCCGCATGTACCCCAGACCCTAAGCCCTGCAAGCCTCAAGCCTTAAGCCCTAAACCCTAAAACCCTGAAGCCCTTAACCCTAAAAACCCCAAGCCCGAAACCATAAACCCTACCCCTTAACCCTCAGCTTCACCTGCAAAGGCTGAACGGTGGGAACTCGTAAGCCTTAGCGTGGCGAATGGGAATTCGACTCTGAGGTTCAGGGGTTAAGGGTTCCTTCCAGGGCTCCTTTAAGGGATCTATAGAGGGTTTAGGGTTTAGGGCTTGAGTGTTCCTTTAAGGGCTCCTTTAAGGGATCTGTAGAGGGTTTGGGGTTTAGGGCTCGAGTGTTCCTTTAAGGATCTATAGAGGGTTTGGGGATAGGGGGTTTAGGGTTTTGGGATTCGGGTGTATAAGGGTTCAGGGATTTGGGTTTGGGATTCTGCTCTAGGGTTTAGGGTGTAGGATTTAAAATTAGGATCAAGGCTAAGGGGTGGAAGTTTAGGTTTTAGGGGAGTCTTGGCCTTTGTTGAGGTTGCTTCGGGCCTCCTCAGCTTCGTGCTCATGCTGGCCGGGCGGCAGCGGGATGACCAGGGAAACCGCGACTAGGAGCCATGGGGAACAGAACGCTAGCCCCTAAACGTAACCAGAAACCCCAAGCCAGCGACATCTCTAGGATGTGAGTTTTGGACCTTAGTGGCCGGCATCAGGCAGCTGGCCCTGTAGTCGAGGTTGTTGTGGTGAGTCTTCGTCTGCTCTCCTGCGCCATCCAGGCTAAACCCTAAACCCTAAAACCCTAAACCCTAAAAACCCTAAAATCCCTAAACGCCCTAAACGCCCCAAACCCCCTAGGCCCCTAAAGCGGGCTCCCCCGGCTCTCAGACCTCAGACGTCGAAGGTTCTCAGTACAGGACTTCGTTCCCTTACTGCTTGTAAACATCCTGAGCCGACCTAAAACGGCCTCCTCCCCATCTTAAGCCCTTAAAAAACAGCTCCCAGATATCTAATACCCTTGTACCCGAAGCCAAAGCACCCTACACCCCGAATCCTTGGTGCAGGTCATGTTCGGCACCCTGACATCGGGGCTCACCCAGCGGCACATCATTGCCCCAGAGCGGCAGCCAATTGGGCAGTTCTCTAAATTAGGGTCCCTATCAAGGTCCTTTTCATAAGGGTGCCGTACTACATATGGGACTTAAACAGGGACCCCTAATTTAGAGAACTGCCCAAATAATGTCAAGCCGACCAAGCGCTTGTAAGCCCCTAAACAAATCGTAGACCCTCAACCGAAACCCGAAACTGCCCTAGGGTCCGAGACCACTTCGTGGCAGTATGCCTTAACAATCTCTGTAGAAGCATCACCTGGACCCCAAAGAACCTACCTTCTTAGGGGTTCCTTGCCATGATTTCCTCATATAAGTCCTTAATAAGGTAGGTTCTTTGGGGTTAAGGTATTGTAAAGCAGACTCCAAACACTTTGTTCTACTTATCAAGGTCTTTTTGAGCGCTGAAAACTCTCCAGAAAGTGGTAACACAAGGGACCCCAAGTAGTTTAATCCGTATTCTAAACACGCCAACCAAGGGACCCAAAAACGGTCAGAAGCCCCTTCTATGTAGGGGCCTAATAATTAGAATAGGGTTTTGGGGGGTATATTATAGTAGGGAGCCCCCCAAAATGGTCTTCTTTCGGACGGTGCTAAGCCCTCCGAGGGCGTACCGCACCAAAATGGTCTTGGCAAGTATTTAGGCCCTTATAGCATAAGCTTTGTTATCGTCAACATCATGCAAAGCCTTGGTAGAGCTCTGCAGAACCTCTATTAAATTAATTTGCAAAAAAAACCTTCAACCTGCTTAAGTTCCAACCACTGCAAGGCACTCTGACTAGGGGGTCGCATAATGACTAACTGTACAACCCTTATCGTCCCTAAGCTGCTGCAATGAAAAAATCTGTAACATGCAGGTGCTAGGTGCCAACAAACGAATTCTAATCATTACAGCGCCACTATGCCTGTACCAAAATATTTCTCAAAACTCTATCGCTGCATAAGTAGCCAACACTGCTACATCCTGACAACTATTTAAGCAACATCTGCACATGATGCCATAAAACACCACAACAACCGCGTGAAACCCAACTACGGCCCCTGTATAAAACCCTTATACTCGTGGAACCATACATGCAAACCATAACGGCTTCATTCCGTACTACATGTGAGACCGAACCCTATAAACCCCACAAAAAAAAGTCCTTGTGTCCTTTGAGTATAACCCTTTTCCCTACAATCCTGAACCCTATAAGTCCTGAACCCATCCTCACGACCCCTCCTTAGTTGGGCCCTAGGATGGTAGTGGCCAGCGTCAGCTCGCGACCTTGAAGTCATACCTGCGCTCCGGCGAATTTTGGTTGGGGAAATGCCTTAACCCCAAAGAACCTACCTTTTCAATGACCTATATAAGGAAATCATCATAAGGAACCCTACAAAGGTAGGTTCTTTGGGCTCCAGGTGAGTGGATGAAATATCGGGTCCGGATATGCGGAGCTTGATAGGCTTGAGCGGGTCCTATGTTGTAGCGCTTTGGGGTTGTGTAGGGCTTCAGGGTTGAGGGGTTTGGGATGCAGCGCCCCGGCGTTGGCCTTAGGGAAGGAAGGGGGGTTAAGGTTCGGGGTTGGATTTCAGGATCGAGGTAAAGGACTAGGGCTCTAGGGATTAGGGTTTAGTGTTTAGGCTTTAGGCTTTACAATTAGGGTGTTACCGACCAAACGAAACCCAAACGGGCTTATTGTTAGTCATGACTGTAAGATATAGAGCTTCATTCTCTTTGTACGGGCCATTGTATCCCGAACAGCTTCTCTTCGTCTTTGTGTCGGCTGCTTCTATCCTTTGAGATTGCCGTGCTTAACTTTAACTTAGGACTTTTTGTTCCATGGGTTCTAGGCTTTGGGATTGCGTGGCTTGACATGGGTTTTTGGTTTTGGGTTTAGGGTTTTTGGTTTGGGGGTTTAGGGCTTGGGGTTCAGGGTTGGCCTCGCCGACCACACAAGCGCCTAGCGATGAGGTGTTTGGGTTCCAGGATTGCAATAAGGCGAGGTCTTGCAAGACTTTGCAGGAGTAAGCTGCTAAACCCATAGCCCCCTAAGTAGTTCGTTTTTGTGGTTTACATTTAGACTAAACCCCTATAAGCCCTGAACGCACGACGGCTTTAAACTTCCCAAAGTCGAGTAGCGAAACATCTCGAAGACCACATTTACAACCACTGTTAACGCCCGTTGAAGGAGCCATGCCTCAACCCCCGAAAACCCGACGATCGAGAAGTTTCTTATCACTTCAATGATGGTTCAGACTTCCTGACACAGTTCGTTTAAGAGAAGGCTCCTTTGGAGCACAGGTAGCTAAGCACCCACAGGCGGCAGAACAACCTGCCCAAGAATCTCATGAAGCGCCTTCTGCGCAATGCGAAGCATGCCACTGGGACCTGTCACCCTACGGCTTAGGGTTTAGGGTGTTTAATTGCATAGTAATGGCCTGAATATTTATGTATAGTGTTCCTTGCGGTTCCTTGATATAGGTGTACTATACTATACCCCAATGTCCTTTTCTCATGCTATGGCTCTCTTTGGGATGCCTGTTGGCACTTTGACTTTTCGGTTCATATGTGTTGATGCAACTGTATAGACCCAGAGTTCAAACACAAAAACCTTCCGCTCAGTGGTCAGAGTTCTGCGTTCGAGGATTCGCGGGTTTTAGAGTTTAGGGTCTAGGGTTCACTAGTGCTAAACCCCCTAAACCTCTAAACCCCTAAACCCTAAGCCCTAAACCCCTAAACCCCAAACCCTTAAACCACTAAACCCTAAACCCTAAACCCCTAAACCCTACCGTAGAACCGTCCCATCACCCGTCAGGTCTGCCCCTCACCCTTTGAACTGCGGGTACCAGTGCGTAATGCCACTCCTGAACCCTAAGGGTCCATGCACCTACCCATAGGCCCCTAAGTAGTTCCTTTTTGTGGTTTATATTTAGAATCCTATAAGGTAATCCCCAAAAGGAACTACTTAGGGGCCTATGGGTAAATAGCATATACTTCGGCCCTAAAGTAGCCCCTGCCCCTGTTTGGGTGCTTTGAGGCCAAAGTATCTACTTTTGGGGTACATGGACCTTTTTAGGGGAATCTACAACCCTAGCCTGAATCCTATACACTCTAAACCCTTCCTGAAACACTAGCTTCGAACCCTAAATCCCCAAAGGCTGAACCCGGAAACCGTAAGACGTCTAACCAAAATGCCTGATGATTGGGTACTTGGACCTCACCCCCTGGACTGCCCTGGACCCTGAGCCCCCAGCCAAACTCAGCGCTATGACTGAAAGAGGATAGTAAAATAACATACCACCACCACCACCACCACCACCACCACCACTCCCCGCCCCCCCCCCAAAAAAAAACACATTAAACAAGAATAAATCTAATACTAAATAAGTTTAATTGCCGACATTAGGTCATTTCCTAAAATACAAGGATCCTTAGCAGAAGGATCCCTGAGTAAGATTCTTTTCAGAGCCGTGGCTCGAATTTGTTTGTTCGAGGAGTTGGATGTAGCATTCAAGGTTCACACTCAACCCAGTTTACGGTATGAGGGTTTAGGTTTTAGGGTTTAGGGTTTTTGGGTCTAGAGGGCTTTAGGTTAGACCAGGTTCCCGAGTAGTACCCTTTTGCCCTTTTTATTTGGGGGGGTCTCCTCATGAAAGCCGAATATTAGGAAAAAGGGTACCCTTATTATTAGGGGGTTACTGGGGAACCTAGCAGTAATGCCTCAAACTCGAAGCCCCGTGTTGTCTCGCTTAGGAACTATACGACGGAGGTTCGATGCTTTCATGGGTTGTTGGTTTCAACGTTTGGGGGTTGGGATGATGCTGAGGGTCAGGCCCCGCATCCATGCCCCTAAACACCAGCTTCTGCAGCCGTGATCATCTGGGGAACAAGTCCTAAACCTTGAACCCTGAAGTATATAGGAGATCGGGGACTTTCGGGAAGGGGTCACCACTTGATCCCAGGGTTCATTCCGGATTCCGGTTTTGGTTAGTGTAGCTTCCTCTCAAATTTACAAAGCGGACCCACACAGCAAAACATTAAATCTAAACTCTAGAACCCCAACCTCTTCCAGACCAGCACCCCCCCCCCCCCCCCCC
>CAJNJA010077386.1:0-19181 GCA_905231915.1 Symbiodinium necroappetens
TTTTTGGGGGGGGGGGGGTTAGTGTTGGGTTTTCAAGGGGTTCTATTTTTGTTGGCTTTAGTTTTGGCTTTAAGGGATTCTATTTTTAGGGTTTGCGTAGGGATTCAAGGTTCAAGCCTTGATCTGAGCCTAAGCTGCAGATGGTATCAGAGTCTGTCGGCATGGTGAAAAAGGTCTGAATAAAAGCAATACTCCAAAACCTAAACCCTAAACCCTAAACCAATCAACACCGAAGCCTTCTCTAATTGCTATCTAGGCTTTTGCATCAAGCGCCCCCACGCTTTGCTTTGGGCCGCTGCCGGCTTGGGGTTTAGGGCTTCGGACTTGTGTCGGGGGTCTAGGAAAAGGAGAAGTAAAGAATTTGGAGCCTTTCAGAGGTAAATGCCTGTTGCACATTCAGATCTGGCTTTGGTGGTTTGAAGTTCAGCTTGAGCCCCGAACCCCTCCATGAAGTGCAAGCCGACTCTCTGCCATTGTAACTCCTCAATCCGAAGCACGGGCGCTTCCCCGCATCTCAAATATACAGCAAATTATATGTTTGTCCGGCATCTTGATCGCGAGTGGCCTAAGCATGTTTTAATCAGCCTAAACCCTGGCAGGACTCTACGACCTCGGCGTGTGCCACAAACCTCGGCCCAGACACGGTAATCCCGAAACAGCCAGGACTGTGGCAAGGCCGAGAGATTGCCTGGCGCATCAATGGCATGCTTCTTACCTTGCGCTCGATGAATCAGAGGGTTTGGAAACCCTGTTGGGATGTGTCCTAAGCTGTGGATCTCTGACAAGACCTGTTTTGAATTTATAAGAGCCTATCATCACAGTAGCTCGCAGCAGCATCATGATGCGGAGGTGAGGCTTCTGTACGCAAGCACCAGAAAAAGGCCGAAATCAATGCCCTTCACCCCAAAGCAAAAAGTCTGAAAACCCTAAATCCCCACAACCTGTCGATCTAGTGGAGACCACAATAAATCCGAACCATCCTAAGAGCCAGCGCCTGATTGCTGACAAAACAGCTAGCGATCGTAGGGACGCTAGTCTAGGAGGGCTCTAGCAAGCTCTATACCCATAGGGGCGCTAAGTAGTTCCTTTTTATGATTGATATTTAGAACGGCATAAGGTAATCCCAAAAAGGAACTACTTAGGGGCCTATGGGTAAGGACTCATTCTTTGAGGACAGTACCATACCTGGCCTTCGGGCCCTGTTGAGCCTTAGGGTTCCCTAAGGCTCCATGTGCCCATAGAGTAGATACTTATAGATCTTAAAGTACCTATATGGGGACCCCTTTGAAGGCAAAGTATCTACTATAAGGGTACATGGAGCCTTTGGGGTTTAATTGCACTAGCATTCACATCGCCCGCGGGTCTGAGGGTTATGGCTGGAATCTTTCGGCCAGAAAAAGTTCCAAGGTTATGTCCTCAGACTGAAGCAGTTCAAGTGAAGCTGCACAACAGCAAGCCAATCTGCAATCGCAATCTCAAGTGCCCAGAAAGAAGATCAGGGAACTTTCGACTTTCAATCTGTGAACCAGAATTGTCGAAACAGTTGCCCCAAGAGAGCGAGAGAGAGCGCTGCTACGCAACGTCAGGCGGACTCCGGGGGAGAACAGAACCCTAAACCGGGGGAGAACAGCACCCTAAACCCTAAACTTTCAACCACAGTTCTGCAAGCCTTTAAACCCTGAACATCCCTAACATATGACATCCCTTGCCGAGACCCGTAAACCCAACGCCTCATAGAACTCTTAAGGACCCCTGAAATCCATATTTTTGTTGGCCAGGCTGCTGCTGGGAACGTTGGGTCCCAGAGCCGCCGGGGTTGGCTCGCTATAGACCCAAGCTGGCTGTACCTGACCGTATGGGAGTTGCTGAGCAATTTCCTTACTTTCTGGGTCTCCTTTGAATTGAGTTCCGACAAGGGTTTTACATGGGTGTTTCCGAAAATAGGGGCCCCTAATATAGTAATATAGTACCCTAAATAGTAGGATCCTTCTTTTTCGGACCCCCAAAATAGGGTACCCCTAATTTTCGGAGACTCCCACATGCAGATAGGAGGTCTCTATGAATCAGGGATCCGTCTTTGTGGGTCCCAGCGCAAGGATTCCACTATCCATGAGAACCCTAAACCCCCCAAAAAATATCTCTGAATCTTCGGGACTTCGGGTCCCCTGACTGTCGGAAACTCCCAAGTCGAGGGGCTGGATACGGACGTGAACCCCAAGGCAGTGAGGAGGCATAAGGTTTAGGGCTTAAGAGGTTTTCCAAAAATAGCAAGAGCGGCTTAATAGTTCGAAGAGCGAGAGGGAGTACATTATAGTACAAGTTTTCTCCAGTAACCCATAAGAATTCAAGTGTCATGCTTTTCCCTTTTACAGCAGGCCTCGTTCATGCTTTTCCCTAAACCCTAAACCGCCAGGTTGTAGCATGGATATTTAAGAAACTCAGAGCGGCTTCGGGGGGAGGGGGGGAGGGTTAGGACTAAGGTTTTGTTTATTTGCTTTTTTCCCTCTCGCATAGCAGCTAAGGATCAAAGCCCACCATTTTTTGGGTTTAAGGTTGGGGCTTGTAGGGCTTTGGATCTCCAGGACAGGGTGTGTGTATATATATATATATAGATAGAGAAATGCCGATGTGCAATATCATATACATATATACATATATACGATACACGTATATGTACATATATACATATATAGATATACACATGTTTATACACATGAATATATAGCGAAAAGCTCCAAATACCAAGGCCGAGATGCCAGGGTTGGCAGGAGACCCAGCCTCGCCCAAGACCAGAACTCCGGGATGGAGCTGACGTTCTGCAAGCCCCTCCGGGTTTCTTTTTGGGGCTTTTGGGGGCTTTAGGGCTTTAGGGGTTTGGGGCTTTTGGGGTTTAGGGTTTTAGGGGTTTAGGGGTTTAGGGTTTTCGGTTCGGTCTCTTGGGGCTTTTGGGGTTTAGGGCTCTCGGGGCTTAGGTTTAGGAACACAGGTTTTGGGCCAAGTTTTGGGGTTCAGGGCCTGGGCTTAGGGGTCTAGGGTGTTTAGCATTGGGGCTAAAGGCTTCGTGACACACAGTACAGAGTGTATGGAGTTTTGTAAGGTGTCTCTGGGGTTTTATATTGCCCTCTTTACGGTTTTTGGGATTTTCGTCTGGAGGCTGCATGGGAGCACCTGGGTCTTCGCAACAAAAAAGCTCCCTTAGAAACCTGACAAAATGAAGCCCCTAAAGAAATAAACAGTCATAGCAAGGTCATGGCTTCGGCCTCTCGTCTAAATGCAAGATGTCAAGAGTCATGGCCTGTAGGGTTTAGGTTTTAGGGTTTAGGGTTAAAACATGCGTGCAAGTGCACCCCGAATGCATACCAACGACAATTTTTCATGTCCGCCCCCTAGACAGAAGCATTATAGGCTATAGGGGCTTTGATAATTAGAATAGGGTTTTGGAGCCCATTATACTATAACAGTACTAAAGGAACCCCAAAACTATGGTTAACCGGGATGATCCAATTATCGGAGCCCCCTTCCCCAATGGAACCCAACGAGTCGGGTACACCAAAGCATCAAGAACCATCGCCGTAATTCTTCGGGAAACTTAGCTTAATTCTTGGGAGAATTTAGAGCCCAAAGACATGAGTAGCTTTCCGTCGGGATTGGAGATGGAGAGGGCAAGTTTGACGCAGTGGTCGTATGGATGTTGTATGGGTTTTGACCCAGGCGCCTATACCCTGAACCCCCAACTCGCTAAACCCCTAAACCCTTAAACCCTAAACCCCTAAACCCTTAACCCTTAATCCCTAAAGGCCCTAAGGACCCTAAGCCAAAGGCTTCCAAGTCACCGGTGCCCGAAGGTCCCACTCCAGGCGAAGTTGGCGTTCTCCTCGATGTCTCGGTCATAGGCCTAGGAGAGGCAAGGGGCTTCGAGGTTAGAGGGTTTCAGGGTTTAGGGTTTAGGGTTCAGGGTTTCAAGAAAGGGTTTAGGGTTTATAGGGTTCAGGGTTTAGGGCTTAGGGTTTCAAGTTTAGGGTTTAGGGTTTTGGCTTTTGGGTTTAGTCTCTTCGCATAAGGCAGGTAAAGCACAACTGGCTAGCAAAGGGCAAGAAGTCCGCCCGAACCGTACTAGACTGGAGAAACCTGTGTACTTACAACCTACCGAGTGTGGTTACTTCGATAGTTCCGCAACAAAAGCACAAAAACGTAACCAAAACTGACACCCATCTTACTCACTTAGGCTCTACAACAAGACAAGCGCAAAGTGCAAGGTTGCAATTTGCAACCCACCAAACTCCAAGCGTTAGGCCCGTAGTTATCCTTAGGATCCGTCTTGCACATCCTTATGCTCCCGAAGCTTGAAGCGCGACGGGCCTAAGTTCTAAATCTACACGGATCTATCGCTCACATACACCCTCAAAACGGCGAACAACCTACAACACGACTCGAAAGCATCAAAACACTGGATACTTCGGACCTTTCAACCCCAAAGCCCGACCCCTCAAACCCTTCCGGCGCCCAAGCAGGAACCCAGAAATCCTGAAATCTTACAGAAATTATCCTTTGCAAGGTCTTGTGAACAACCTCTGCAGACTCTACAGTAGCCTGATGCGTTTTAGAAACTTCTTAACACAGCCGACTGCTCCCACCTCCTGCAGGGCGAACTCCACATCTTGCTGGAGCAAGCCCATGCTGAGCACCGTAAAGGACAGCAACAGCAGAATGGTCCAGGGCAGTTGGAGAAAGTTTTGCTCTGTGTCAATCTCCTGGGCGTTGGAGACGAGGTGTCACAGAAACTGACTTTTGTTGTGCTTCAGAAGGCTCTTGCCACTGACCGTGTGCATCGACTATGGCTATGGCAACGATTAACAAATTCCTTGGCAAGAAATCTCTAAAACCTCTATAGCCCCCAAGGAACTCATTATGCGAGTTTAGGGCTCCTAATATCATCTAAGGATACCGTCTGAGGTATCATTTCCGGGTTGAGGCCTGGAGGCTGTCTTCTCTGAGCTCAGACTCTGAGTTGCTTTGGAGGGGGAGCTTTGGGTTTAGGGGTTTAGGGGTTTAGGGTTTAGGGTTTAGGGTGCAGGGCAGGGTGTACTCCCTATACCCAGCGTTGCTTGAGGCCGTCAGGATTCTTGCGCTTTAGGATTTCCGGGGCTTCATAGAGGTCTCAATTTAAGGCAACACCCCAGAAGAATTCCATGAGGGCACTAAACTTCGATCTTTCGGCAGGTCACATTGCGTATGTAGTCGAGGTAGACATTCTGTGGGACACCCACGATGGTTGCAACTTCTGCATAGGATGTGACCTCGGCTTGCGAATCTTGTCGCACGGCGTGCAAGAAAACCACGGGAGAGCCAAATCAGTTCTAATGGCTTTTGTGGCTGCGTTGCGGGCACCCGATGAACGATACCCTAAACCCCTAAACCCCTAAACCCCTAAACCCCTAAACCCCTAAATCCTAAACCCCTAAACCCCTAAACAACGTCTAGCCTTGTTTTGAAGCTCGAGGCGCTGAGCTCCAGGTTTCCCAAAACCCTTCAGCGCCTTTGAAGGGGTCATCTGCAGCCCTTGCACTCCCAAAGGCTCCACAGGGCTTAGGGGTTTAGGGGTTTAGGGGTTTACGGGTTTAGGGTTGAGGGTCCATGTACCTTTATAGTAGATACTTTGGCTTTAAAGGGGTCCCTATATAGGTAAAATTTAAGGTCTAAGTATCTACTATATGGGCACATGGAGCCTTAGGGACTGTGCCCCAGTGTCACCCCCAAGACCCCCCTCCGGGCCTCCTGAACTGCCATGAGCTCTGAAAAAAACTCGGGATCTCCGAGCTCTATAACTTTAGGGTTTACGCTCTCACGACTCGGACTTTAGGGTTTAGGTAGGGTTTAGGGTTTTGATAGTACTAAAACATGATGATCTCCAGAAAGGATCCCGTTCAAGTCGCGGGGTTTCACCCAAGTCTCAAGGAGAACCCGGGCCTCAGACTTCAGACGAGCCGCTTTTTGGCTGTTTAGGCGGTCGACTGCCTTTTTGACAGCCTGAACTGCAGCAGGTAGTTGCTGGCAGGTACGCATCATAGGGCTCTGGCTTCGCAGCAACGGCTTTGAAACACTTTGGTTGCCTGCTCGGGGGGTGTTTAGTTTGGCCTCGGATGTTCAGTTTTGGGCGATGCCTTTCGGGTGGGAGGGCAGGTTCCAACGAATCGGGGAGGACAATAAGCAGGGATAAGGTTCTTTCATGTTCTTTGTGGCCTCTATGCGCTCTTATAGGTTCCTTGCCCTGGGAATGTCCCAAGTACAAGCAGTCCCTGCACTCTCCGACTTAAGGCAATGGAAGCCTTTTGATTGTTGCGATTGGGTTGACACCTCTGGCAGCCCTCAATGACAAAAGCCTGGCAAGATGCACCCTGAATTCAACAGATGTTGATCCTGTGTGGATAATGTTTCCGCAGCAATCCGGTATTCTATTCTACCATGTTCCTATACTGTTGTGTTGTATTATATCATAAAGACATCATAGTGTACCATCTTGTGCTTTACTATGATGCCTTATTATACCGTATGTTTTACTCTATGTTTTACTTTATTGCAAACATGTTATGTGATTTTTAGCGGTAAAAGATTTTTCATTTTGGCGTGCTATGCTTAACTTTGGGTCATATTATACCATATTATGCTGCTATATCATCTTATGTTGTATTACAGTATACTGTACTGCATTAGATCAAAATGTAATATGATGTACTACATTGCGTCAGTATAGTATACAGTTACTATACCGTACTATGCTGCTGTACATCTTTGTTATACTATGTGACGTACTGTAGCAGATTATGTTGTACTATGGTACTATATGATACTATGTTGTATCATGTTATAGTCTACCATGGTGTCTTCTAGATTCTAGTATCGTGTAGTACCCCATAATACCACATGTTACAACATACTATATTGCGTTCTATTGTGTGCTATTCTTTTCGGTTGTGTGTTGCATGACGTTCTATTTCATAAGACACACACACATACATGCCTACATACATACATACATACATACATACATACATACATACATGCATGCATACATACATACATACATGCACGCTCCAACTCTGTTAGGACTGCGAACGATCAAACCACGTGATTGGCATGTAAGGGTCCAGGTTTAGAGTTTTAGGGTTAAGGTTGAGGGGTTCGGGGCACAGGGTTCAGGCTTTGGGAGTTTAAGGCCCAGGGTTTCGGGCACGGCTAGAATTTTGGAATCAGCACGTGCTACATGTGCATAGAACCTCAGCCTCAGCTTTGCCGAAACACCACATCAACCTCTGCAAAGCTTAAAACCCGAAGTTAATTTTGCCCGGCGGCAACATCTTTCCGTATTTGGTTGTCTTCGGGATCAAAGTGCCTAGGCCCAAGCACCCACGAGGTCAATGAAAAACTTCCCACGACCATGCCTGTCGTTTCTGTATTGCCTTAGTAGCAACCCATGCATCGCTGTGTTAGCGCCTCTGCGAACAAAACTAACGCTATGGCTGGTTGGGTAGAACGCCTAGTTGTAACTTTTATTGGTTCTTAGATGTGACTTGTCTGCTTTCCCCACAAAACATCTTAATTGTAAGTTTTTCCGTCTTAAACACAACGGATCTCTGCAGGAGGTGGCAACGCACGCATCTTACTTATGACCTTTTGTGGCTCTATTTCGGAGCCTGCCATGCTGGGCCCAAAGGTTCCTGCTTTGTTTACTCCTTAGGGTTTTCGTTTTCGGCCGAAGGTTCCTGCTGGGCCGGTCTTCAGGGTTTTCGTCTTCGGCTTAAAGGTTTCCTGCGGGGTTTACTCCTTAGGGTTGTCGTCTTCGGCCAGTGCATGCAGGGTATACTCCTTAGGGATTTTCGTCTTTCGTAGAAGCTTCGTGCTGGGTTTACTCCTTGCAGTTTTCATCTTCGGCCAAAAGGGGGGAGGGGACTTCCCACTGCTGTGCAGCAAGCCCGGACGCAGGAACAGATTATCTCTAAGAGGAAAAGAAGTTACATCTAGGAAGAATAACAGTGACAGCTACGGCTGCTACCAACTCGTTGCGGTCACTCCCATGCTGCAAAGTAAAGGTCACTGGGCACGTTCATTTGTAGAGCTCGAGTGCTAATCCCTCAAACCTAAACCCAGAATGCAAAGGGTCCGAGGGTTTGTTTCCTAAGGCTCATCTGAAGCATCCGTGTGGTTCTGCGAACTATTCTGAGCTCTTTCGAGGGAAGCTGAAAGATCACCCCACGGACTAGGAGCTTTTGTTTGCAGCATCTTTGGGAACACTGCTGGTGCTGTGTGCATCTTGTTGAGGTTCTGTGGGAGCAGTGATAACGATAAGTCGACCCAGGTGGAAATCCCTGTGTGGTTTTGCTGTGAAGATCTCTTCTGGGCAAGGCATTGGCTTCCGCGGTTGCACGCCAAATACATAAATTTATATCCGCGGATAAGCTATAGGGCCAATACAATCAGCACGCCGGGATGTCAAGTCTGTGCAGCCTTCGGCTAGGTGATCGCAAGATTCATGAGCTTAACCGGGCACCAGAACATGTGGCAACATTATCCTCGCACGAGCAAGAGAAAACTCGACGGCATCATCAGCCCAGGACACAGAGCACCAAGCGGGTCTTGCGTTGTTCGCAAACCTTCAAGGTAATAGTGGGGCTTTAATAATTGGAATAGGGTTTTGTTGTGCTTGCTGCACGGAACCCCGAAATATTTCTAATCGATAGTTGTTTAGGCTTCACTGGGGTTCAGGCTCGAGGGCTTCGACAAAGGTCGCTTGGTAGGAGCACGCTTTTTTGCTGGAAGGCTTTGAGGAATGGTCCGTGCCCCACAGAACAACTCTCCTTAGTGTCTAGCACGGGGAGTATGCAAGAGCTCCGTAAGCTGCTACCGACGGTAGCGATCCGAAGAAACACTGTCGTTCTTGCTTGCTTCTTCGTTCATTTTTTCTTCCGCCCCCTCTGTAAACCGTAGACCTAAACCCTAAAACCCTAAAACCTAAACCCTAAACCCTACACCCCATGTCTCTCTCTCTGTGTCGCGTCCCTGTCTGCTTTCCTGCCGTCCTCCTCTCGTACTCTCTCTTTCTCTCTCTCTCTCTCTCTTTGCAGTGTGGGTGTGTGAGACAGGGGGGGTTAGGGTTTAGGGGTTTAGGGTTTAGGGTTGGAGAGTATGCCACTATGTATGCCGCACATGGAATTTACAGCGCTTGTCATGACACCTCAAGCCTAAAGTACCAAAACATCCCTTCATCATCACTCGTTGAGAAGTTATAGAAGCAAGCATTCGAGTTTCACACAATGGCGGACCCTATACAGAATACATTTTGCAAGGATCGTGACTGTAAGGACACGTAAACAAGGTATGTCTAAGTTTACGAGATACTTGTAAAAACAGATAACTATCCGAACTAAATGAACCCTACATGCTAAGGAAACCTGCATGCTCTGAAACCCGCCCCCCCCCCCCCCCAAAGCCCACCATACTAAGAAGCCCTTGTGCCGCTGGTGTGGGGTCGAGCCAGTACACATGCAGCACTGCGCACGAAGAAGACCTAAACCCGATAAAGGAATACTGCTACGGATCTGTAAACCCTAAACCCTATAATGCCGAGAAAACCTAACCAACACCCTAAACCCTAGACCCTAAAACCCAGAATGCTCAGGAACCCCCGATCCTCCCCACCTCGCTTTGCGAAGTCTTCAGCATGTCCGCTGTCGCGCCGCATGGTATGTACACAACTATAGGTACTAACTGTAGGCTTTAGGCTTTAGGGTTACGGCAACATCCGAAGACTGATTAAGTGGGGTTTAGGCTTTATGGGCAACAAAAGAGGAGAGCTCAACCATCTAAGTTCAAGACTCGTCATCACAGACTGCTTGCAGTTTATCCGCATGGCTTACGGGTTCGTGGCTAGAGTCCGGAGGAGGATTGGGGCTGCAGGGGTTGAAGCTTTGGGGGGTATCTGGCAATTGCGACATAAGCCGAAAAGGACAAAGGAAACATACAAGGGGTCTGAACAAGGAATGCCGGCAGATCATGTTGTTCGGGTATGTCATATAAAACCCAAGTATGCACGATCCTTCTTCTGGCAAGGACCTCTGTTTGACAGGACTGGAAAATAGAAATCTGAGTCATTCACAATACTTACGGGTTACTTCTGGTGTGCACACTGGCACTTCTAGAAGCATGATTGATCCTAGCTGTTACCATCCTTGTGGTGCGGACCAGAAGCCAAGCACCTCAGAACAACCATAAACACCATGGACCTGCCATTAGACCATCCTGATCTCTAAACCATTACAACACGACCCGGTCAGCCAACCAAAAAAAACATAACTAACTTTTCAACTGACCCCCACTCACCTGACAGAACCTTCACCATCTTTCAGGGAAGACCCTCCTCAAGCCAGACATGGTTTAGGGTTTAGGTTGATCTAAAATTCCAAACACCACCGCAACAAAAAAAGCTCGATGCTGCAACTAACAAGAGCAGGATAAACTTGCCTTCATCAAAACCAAAAGCGTAAGAGATCTGGCAAAGTTCTTACCAATGTCGACGGCCCAAACGCCTAAACCTCAAACTCCGCATCGCAGTAAACATGTGAAGACCAATACTTCCGCCAAAGATGCAAATCCAAAAATCTGCTGGAATCCACATCCCCCATCTCAAGCACCATCATCCTATACTCCCCTTCATGCGCAATCCTGTCTCAGAACCCATAAGCACCCCTTGTCAATCTCGACAAACGGCTCGTAAAATTTTGACGTCGCAAAGCCAAGTATAAACACAATTGAAGAAATTGCAGAACACCTTAGAAAGGCCGATGCCTTCGGCACCTGTCGGTCAAAGTCCTCCTTGGGCGGAGTGAGCCCCAGCCTTTGCCAGACCGCAGCTTCTCTCCAAGAAACAGGGTTTAGGGTCTATAGGGTTTAGGGTTTAGGGTTTAGGGGTTTAGGGGTTTAGGGTTTAGGGGTTTAGGGGTTTAGGGTTTAGGCACCAAACCCTTCTGAAACAACCATATAAACCTTGAGCCCCTAATACTATAGTACTAGAGTCACAATAAGCCCCGCTGTAAACCCTAAACTAGTAAAAGGAATCGTCGGCCAGGCTGCAGAAACGCAGGAAATACTCAATTTAGGAAAACATGGAAAACAAGCATACGAAGAAAAGGAACGGATAATCACAAAACAAAGACAGGGAAACATAGGACAAAACACAAGAAAAAACAAACAAAGGCACGCACAGCACAACCCGTGCAACAGGCACGACAACAACAATACTACGACAACTCGCCAATGTCTATGCAAGACGGCTTTAACTACAGTGGAATTCACAAAATAAGCACATTCGTGTGACCAATGTTCAACGCAAAGCCGGTCAGCTCACAAGCAACAAGCACTGTCTGCTGAAAACATAGGCATAAACGGACCGTGCAGAATACATGGTGCGTTGGGCAGCGCCCTGTGCGGGTTTCCGGGCGCGGGCGGGCACGGCAAGGGCCGGGCGAGGGTCGGGGTTGAGTGGGGGTTGGGCCGTGGTGGTCCCCATTTGGATTCATATCTATTCATAATTTTTCCCATAGAGATTTCCACTCGCTGCCTCCTTTGACACCCCCTCCCTGTGCTCCCAAATGTCCCCTTTCGGTGGAGGGTATGGATGCAGGTATGATCCCTGAGGATCTAAAGGCTTGCCTTTGCACGCGGACAACACAGTTGGCTTAAGAGAGCTAGTGTCTTGAAACCACTTGAGACAGAGACGGTTACGGCGCATAAATGCAAGTGCTATGACATGGCTGCAGGTGAGCAAACAGCTTTGCGGTGCTGCGGGATGAGCAGCTTCAGCAGCAGTGTCGTCCGATGCATCTCCTGGATCGAGGTAGTCCAGCTACGGAGCTCGGAATGTAAAATTTCGTCTGTGCTGGTGCCACGTCCCAGGAAGGCACGCTGCCCTGGCTTGAGCATGTGCTTCATCCTAGTATTGTTCAGTAGCCACTTGTCTGGTATCTCTAGTAACTCTGGATATACCGGACATACTAGAGATACCAGAGTCTTGTTTCTCCAGTATCTCTGGTATCTCTAGTATCTTTGGTGTCTTAGTATCTCTGGTGTCTCCGGCATCCCTGGTATCTATATCGAATATCTCTGGTATCCCCTGTATCGCTTGTAGCTCTAGAGACAAGAAAGATACCGAGTCCAGTATCTCTGGATCTCTGGTATCCTTGAATCTCTGGTATCTGTGACATCTCTAGTATTTTTGGTATCTCTGGTGTGTGTTGTAGTCCTAGACAAACCAGAGCCACCAGTAATACTGGAGATACCAGAGACGCAACCATATTATACCTAAAGATCTGCCTATCCCCACCCCCCCCGCCCCTCGAGCACTTCTCTTTTGGGGGTGGAAAGCAGGCAGCCCAGCCATGAGCTTTGCGAGTTAAGGGGTTGAGCTTGCATTGGGGTTTAGGATGACTTCAGGTGTAGGGTTGTGGGTTTAGGGCTGCTTAGGCATTGTTAGCGAAGGCTTGATTTGAGGTTTGCGGTCTGGCAGCTGGGGCTCCTTGCTATACAACTTTCTACTTCGAAATACTGAAAAGGGTTAGTTCTGAACTTCGGTCCTGTTAGTAGAGGAACCCGGAACAAGGCGGCACCCTTGCAAAAAGGACCCTAATTTAGAGAACTACCCAAACGTGGATGGTCGAGGCGCAAGTCTTCTGGCGGCGCCTGGTACACGAGGGTAAAGTCCATGTCCTTAACATGGGGGCTTCAGAAAACTAGGGTTTAGGTTTTATAGGGCTTAAGGTTAGGCGTACTCGTCCTTCGATAGCTGCATTATACTGAACTCCAAAGCACTGTTCGCGTTGATGCCCCTGTACCCCAAACCGATAAAGCCCCCAAAAGGGCCCCTCTTTTAACGATTGATTGTGGCCTCTGCATTACCATTTTGGGGGCGCTTTCTGGCTCTTGACCGCGATGGATCCTGCGATCCTGGGTTCGATATTCGGGCTTCTTCTCAAACTCCCTTGTGGGCTCTAGGCCAAATACCATGAACGCGAGATCCACCGAACTACTTTCAGTTGAAAACGAACCGCAGCTTAAAGAGGGGTCGACCGTGTTCTTAAGGCAAATAGGTAACCCGGCGCCCTACCTTACCAAGCCACATGATTCTTTGTCGAAGTCGCGCCTTCCAGTAGCAGTATCAGATCATCTCGAAGCTTGCAGGCAAGCACTCCGAAACCCCTTGTCAAGCCGATGCCATGGCTCCCAAGTCCGAAACCCGCATGCCCCATCCTTCTGTTGAAAAATGGCAAAAGATGACATGTTGTCAAGACTCGCTGCTCGCGACTTGAAGGTCGTACATGAAGCTACCTGATACAGGCATTGCGAAGCTCTTGTTCCCGCAGTACGCACATGCACACGAGGTGTCGCGTCACACCGGAAGTCTCTCCAGAATGGAGCTGCCGATAGACCAACTGCCAACATCCCATGCATCCAGTTTTGTGCCCGCAAGACACCCAACTGCAACTCGACTTTGTTGGTGCGAAGTCTTAAGCGAAGGACGCGTAGTACCCTGCCTAAACATCCATGCCAGGACCTACACTCGTGCAGTACAGTTTTGGGTCGTAATGGAGATGTTGTCACGAAGTGCAGCGTGGCAAACTGCTGAACTTCGAACAAACAACAGTGAACTGAATGCCTCTGAGCAGCCGTCACAGCCGAATACAAAACAAGCTCACCCGTAAAGACTTTACCTGGCTTGCTCTTATATTACTTCTTTATCGTAATTCGACTAATGCACGCTGCACACCGTCTTGTGGCTTAGGTCTTGTTGCTTCTGCGTAGCCTACCTACACCAAGTCCAGCGGCCTGACTGGCAAAGGAAGGCTACATGGGATCCTTCCGGCACCATGCTTTCCTCGGGCACACTTCCGAGTGATGCACCATGCTTGGGTATTGAGCATGGGGGCCTTAACAATTAGAACAGGTCCTGAGGATTTGTTCGTATACTGAAGTGTCCAAGAATCAACGATTTCGCCATTGAGGGTTGAAACGCAGGGTGATCCGCACAAGTTCGCTGGGGTTCTGCCCAGGCCGGTGAAACCTACAACTGCTTTGCTCCTATGCGCAAATATGCTCGTCTAAGTTTTGGCCCCAACATGCACAATCGGGCCTCTTACGCGGCTGTGTCGCCATCTGAAAGGCAGCCCTTGTAGAACTGCAGACATTGAAACGAAACTTCGAGTTAGTTTTATAAGGGCTTTCATACTTAGATTTGTGGCGTATCGCACACCCCGCTGATTGACTTACACATCTTCGCCACCGGAGCTCAGTGGAAGGCTCCCTCTTAGCTAAAGCTCAAACCCAGACACTATCACGGATATTGCGGGCAATTCGACCACTCTGGAGTCAAACACATTTGCCTGCACGAGGGGCACCGCCGCATGCGGCGCTCTACTTTTTGGGATCCTGGGGGGTTTATGGGTGGCTAATTTTAGAGTAAAGATGCAATCATACACGGGTTTCATGTCATGGGGCCTTCTTATTCATCAAGGGTTGACATTAGAGTCGAGTCCCTCAACCAAGCTATGTACGGAAATCCTTATATGTAACTTATGAAAGTGTATTCCTCAAGTCCTCAATGAAAGTCCGCCTTGGGCGCTGGGTGGCGCCCAGGTAGTATGGGAGCCTTGAGCTGTACAACCCTACAACACCCACATACACCCCATATACTAAGCCCTTCAAACACCTACAGCAATAGAAAGAATCCGTACAAAAACCAGGTACCCTAAACCCTAAACCCATACAAGTGGCCACCTCCTTCAGCGCCTCCTGATTTTCAGCGACCTCCTCGGATCGGATCTCAGGGACATGTAACCCTCCCCCCCTGTCTCGCCTGATAGGGTTTTGGGTTTAGGGTTTAGGGGTTTAGGGTTTAGCGGTTCAGAGGTTAGGGTTTAGGGTTTAGAGTTTAGGTGCCATGCGGAGGCTTTGAATGTCCAGCTCGACTTGCGCAATCTGTCTCGCCTATATGGGGACTTCAGAAAACTCGAAGGTACATTGCTTAAGGTTCATAGTACGCATGTCCTATAACAGGGGCCCCCGATTTTCGGAAACTCTCATGTCGTTGTAAGCTGTAGTCGGATCAGATGATGCCTTCATGGCTTCAAGAGGTCGCTCATACTGGCCTCAGGTGTGAGACGCCACCAACAAAAGCTTGGCGCACAAAAGCGACGGTTTAAGGTTTAGGGTTTAGGGCTTAGGGTCAACATTCCAAGCTCACGCATTCGCGTTTGTAGAAACAGAAGCATTAGCTACCCACCTTCCAATAATCTTCACCCATGTGCCGGGATGTTTGTGGCTCCAAGCAACTGCTTAACTCCCGCCCATACCGACACACTATACACTTACCTCAATACTTCAAAACATACATGTATTCATTAAAAACCGAATCCTCACACTCTTATCACACCATACTAATTATACTTTATGTCACTATGCCACTGAGTTGTATTAATATGCCTTTTTGCAACAGGCTTTCCACTTCGCCCGGAGTTGGAGCAAGCAGCCATGCCTAACCCGAAACCCTAAACCCTCAACCCTAAACTCACACTCCTACCTTAACAGGCTATACCCTCTCGACCTGGCTGCCTAAAACTTGAAGTCTTATAAGGCCTTCATCCGTGGCTTCCAGTTTACAAAGATTGTTAGAGTCGGTTAGAGGGTCTAGGGTTTATAGGGTTTAGGGTTTAGGGTGTATGGTGTATAGGGTTTAGGGTTTTTTGCCTCCCACCTTGCTAGGACGAAGCCCGCATTGCAGGGTACGGTTTAGGGTTTAAGGGTTTAGGGTTTAGGGTTTGGGGTGACAGAGTCCACCGCAGGGATGTGTAATCGAGGGGCCTTAGTAATCAAGGCAGTACAGCGCCGTTATAGTCAGGACACTTCATGAACACGGAAATCAAGCATTCCCGCCCCTGATGTTGGAGGACCTTGCCTTGTCCGCACAAAGAGCCGGCGGCGTGCAGTTGCGAGCAGCAGCATAGCCCTCCAAGGCCAGACGCCTTTGATTGCATGGTCTTGCCCGGATCTCCCATGGGTCTTACGCGGGTATTTTGGGGACCAGGAGACTTGTTCTTCAGACGTCCTTTGTTTGAGCCTTGTGGGTTTTTGGAGCAGGTTCGGCTCCGTGGCCGCTTCAGCTGCCAGGATTTAAGGCGGAGGGTCGGTGTGCTGAAGGTCTAGTCATAGGCCCCTAAGCAGTTCCTTTTTGGGATTACCTTACAGGATTCTAAATATAATCCACAAAAAGGAGCTGCTTAGGGGCCTTTATGGGTAGTCTAGGATGGCCAGACTGTCTGAAACAAGATCCCTTCTCGGCTCCCTGCCTATGAGTGACGTATAAACTATTTCGTGAACGGACCCGAGAAGCAACTTGAGCTAATCCTGGGAAACCGGCGTAGAACCTGCTGGGGTAAGTTATGTAGCAAGACGGAGGCGGCAACAACAACACAAACACAAAAGCATTGCGCAGACAGAACAAAGGAACAACCAGTTTAGCATAACACCACTGCAAGGGAGCCTCAAACAGTAAAAGCTAGGCATGCCGTACACTCTGAGCCCTAAGCCCTAAGCCAAAAAACTGAAATCAGCAGAACCTAACCTTTTAAAGTCCATTTAAAACAACAATACCAACAGCCCGAAAGAACCCACATGAAGCTCTTTATCCACTTCTTACAGGACCCTTTTAAAGAAACCCGTATACAGCCTATAGAGAACGCCCCCTCTCAGGACCTTATAACAGGAGCACTTATATCACGGAACCCTTAAAGGTACTCCTAAAGGACTCCCTTCAACGGATCACCCCCCGAAGCTGAAGGCATTCGAGAGGCCGTCGCCACTGCTCCAGGGCCTGAGGCCCGTCCCCAGCGCTCGGGAGGCTTCGCTGGAAGGCCTCCTGGCGGTCGAGGCTTCGTTGGTTTATAGGGCTTAGGGAAGTTTTAGGGGTAAGGGGTCCGAAAACGGCTTCTGTGCGAGGTTTAAAAGGGTCCTGCTACAAGGTGGGTGGGCCGGGTCTACGGTCGAGGGTTGCGAGAGGTCGCTTACCTTCCTGAAAGGGCTTGGGAGAATTCAGGGTCCGTTCTTGATGGTAGCTATACGACGGACCCTCAAAAACCCCGTCAGGTGGCCCAAGGCCTAACTTCTGTGTCATTTGAAGGGAAGGGTGGGGCAGCTTTCGTTAGCTCGCGAGGCTGCTCCTTCAACTCTTCCACGAACGCGTCCGAGGGCCATACTGCTATCAGACTGTAAGGCTTCTTTTGAGGCTTTCTATAAGGTTTACTACAAGGATTACCATAGTAAGCCGTACTGCAAGGGGTACTTTCAGGATTAGTATGATGATTGCTGTCAGCGGCCTGTGACTGCCGCTTGAGAACTTTGGGCTTAAGGATTTCGGGGCTTCCGTGTTACCGTAGGGTTTAGAGTTTCGTGCTTCGTCGGATGCTTTAACTTTGGGTCTTGGAGTGTGTTTGGGCTTTAGAGTTTGAGGATGCTTTGACAAACAGAAACCGTAAAGCTCTGAACGCTCAGACGATTAGAAAACCAGTCAAGCTGGAAAAAGACACCGAAAATCTCAAACCATGAAAAGAATGGAACACTATAACCTTTGACACATATAATCCCCCTGAAGCCTTGAACCCTTACACAAGTCTGTTACCCCACGGAAGGCCTTGACAGACCCAGGTTTTCAGCAGGGTGCCAAAAGACTGCACACAAGGATCCCTATTACAGCCCTTCCTCAAGGCGCCTTTGAGGGCTCTTATACTACCATCCTTGTTTGGATACTTAGTTATATGGCTTGATAAGGTCCTCACAGCCTAAATCCAGGATTCTTTTCCTGATGTGATCTGCAGGGCCTTATTCCAAAATAAGTAAACTGCACGACCGCACCGCTCAGCCAACAGCCGCGACTGTGGTGGGAAAATGTCAAAGATACCTAGAGTCTCAAAAACAATCGTAGAACCCCGCAAGAGAGATACTACGGGCAACTCTGCCCCCTAAACCCTAAACCCAAAACCCAACATCTTGAACCCATCACCCAGAAACAGTAAACTTTGAATCGCAAACCCTAAAAGCCAAGACGACAAATACCTAGACACAAGCCCAATGCCCCAAACTACCGAAGCAACAGTACCCCTACAGTCCCTATATAGGTCTATATGGTAGACCCGACCATATTATAATTATCCGGAGCCCTCAACCCTTGTTCAGCACGGGCTTTGAGAATATGCCGGCAAGCTGGACGTTTCCCCTCAACCCTACAGTAAACCCTGAACCCCAAACCTTGCTCTGACTTTCCGAAATCCCATCCGAGGTCCCAACAAACTCCGCCGCCCGCAGCTTCGCACCTCGACTCTGGATCTGGATCTCTAGGTCTCGGAAGGTTTATAGGGCTTGTGCATATACATATATATATATATTTATTTATTTATATTTATATTTATATTTATATTTATATGTATTATGTACACACACACACGTACACACACACACGTATACACATATAACGATATGGTACGATACCATATGATCTGATATTAGGTTGCATTTCAAAACAAGAAATTACATTACATTACATTACATTACATTACATTACATTACATTACATTACATTGTGTCATGCCGTATTGCATCACACTATACTGCATTGTGTTGTGTTGTATGACATTTTTCTGAACTATAGAGTATTTTGCTACACCGTGATGTGATACGTCATGTGCCACTATATTTTACGACACTCTAGCGCCTTATACATGCCTTCCTTTGTAATATATTGTATTGTACCCTAAACCCTAAATGCTAAACCCATAAGGTTTAGGCTTCTGTGCCGAGGCTCTGTCTAGGGATGTTTGTAGTTCAGGGTTTAGCGTTTAGATTTACAATAGTAAGGTTTACGATTCGTCTGTGGGCTTGTAGTTACGACTGACACTTTTATTGGGTCTTTAAGTCGTTTGAGTGAAGGGTATCTTTAGGCAAATCAGAGTGCAAGGGTCTACTGCCTAGGCTTAGCTGGGTTTGGTTATGTGGAGGCCTGAGCAATTGCAAGAGCAATGTCCCAGGCTGCACCACGGCTCGATGTTACATTTTGCCTTCTACTGTCCCCCCCCCCCCCAACAAAAAAA
>CAJNJA010077397.1:0-16927 GCA_905231915.1 Symbiodinium necroappetens
CGAGTGCTGGAAGCCCGAGCTCAGCGTGCCGATCAGGAACGGAAGACGAATCAGCACAACAAGTGCTACCTTGTGATTCCCGCAGCCATCCAGCTAGAAGCATTGGATGACTAGCCGTAACTTTGCTCAGGCTGCAGACATCGAAACATTTATCATGTTTTCCTGATGTCTTAATCTTTAGACGACACTGCGGTGTATCTTTTCGATGCTGGTGCCCAGAAGCGGCACTCGTGCCTTGCCGTCATGAACGGCCGACTCTCAATGAGAGCTGTAAAGGCGACGCAGGACAGAGACCTTCTGCCGCGTGTGAAGAAGGATGATGACGGCGGATGCCCATGCTGAAGCTCGCATAGAAGAGGTTCTTCTTGCTGCGTGCTCATCAACCAGCTTTCGCTGCTGCTGCGTTTGTGAAAGTTTGGACTGCGACCACGACGGCAATCGCTCCCAGTGCAACCGCCGACGAAGTCGAAGCCCAGAGAAGTAAGCCTAAGTGGCAACCTTCCCTGGTCAAGCAACAATGTGCATTAAACTAGAGTGAGTCTCCTTCAGATTTGCGTGGCCCCTTACTGAGATGTCGGAAACACTCGCTGTGTCGACCCCCGCCTGTACGAGACGGCAGACCCCGATCCTGGCAAGGATGCAGCGGCAGCAGACCACTGCACGCAATGTCCTGGAAGAGCGGGACCGGAACCATTGCAACGAGTCTTGGCTCTGGGCAGTAAGGGCAGTCGAGTCCCTTGTGAAAAAAGTACCGCTGCACTTACAAGTGTTCTGCAGTCATTCTTTGCCACAGTGACTACAGCAACAACAACAGCAGCAGGAGCAGCAGCAAAAACAGCAACAGCAACAACAGCGGCAGCAGCAGCAGCAGCAATGACTTAGTTCAGGATGCGCCATTCTGTGGATGGTAGTAAATCGGGATCCAACTATGAGGTGCAGGGTTGAGGTCTTCGGTTTTGCAGCGCGGTTTCAGAGCCTTTTGGGCATCATGGGGGATGCAGGGTTACAGCGCGTAAGTGTTTAGGGTTTACGGCTTTTTGGGCTTCGAGGTCTTCGGTGTTGGACTCTCCAAACACGCCCCCAACTGCTCATCCTCTGCCGACTCGGGAACCGAGGATGTTGCGCGAAGAGCTGCTCAGTTGCATGGGCCGAGCTATGTCAGATATGCCATGTGGGGAAAGCCAGGCTTCGTGAAGGTTTAAGTGAGAGAGTTCATGTTGCCAGGGTTTCGGTTTGACTGCTGTGAGTTCGGGGGCGTGTTGCCCATGAGCTGGCCGCCTCGCCATGAGCCCTCCCAGCGTCGTCTGTCGGCTCCAATTTGCACAATCAACACGAAGCAACACTTTTCCGAAGGAAATCGCACATGACTTCTAGTCAGTAAATTATTTGATCCTTGAAGCCCAGAACCTTGATAGAACCGCTGAGGAAGCCGAGCATTCTGCTGCCCTGGCTGCCACTCTGGAAGATTGGGTGCGAGTCAGGGAGGGGCGGGGGGCTTTATCTGTGGTAATCCTTATGGAGTTTAAGGGGTTTTGCCCTTCAACCGCATGGCCTTATGAACATTTTTCTTACAGGGTTTTGCTCAAGGGTCCTTATTCATGGCCTTCAACCCATGCCGGCCCAGTCACCGCCAGAACTCTTCTGAGCCGTAAACATCCACAAAAGCTTCGAACTTGGTGGTATCTCACGTCACGGTGCAGGGTTAATTGATGGGTTTAGGTATTAGGGATTCGGGGTATATTATAGCACGTAGGGGTCTGTATATTCTGTACATCATGGAGTCCTGTTTTGTCACATCACAGTCGCGGAAGAAACATGTACCAGACCTCATAACGGATTCAGGGCTTAGTTTAGGGGTTAAGTTGTCGGGCTTACCACTTATGGCTACACTTGAGTCCAGTAGCAATCTGAGGAATTTTTTGTTGGGGGGTTTGGGTGCCCGTATGCATTACGGTGCTTGTTGAACGGGGTTCCCTACGTCCTTACATCGTGAATGCCCGAGAGTTTGAATCCCGGAGCGACATGCAAAGACAGGGTTTCGATTTTCGATGTTTCAGTTCTGGTGGTGAGCAGACCCAGGCCCTGAGACGGCAGATGGCTCCTTGATTGCATCCGTTCGGTGTTCAGCTGTCCCGGCAACCCACTTACACACCAAATCTTATACCTGGTAAGCATAGCAGCAGGAGGACACCTGCGAGGAGTAGCAACCGTGACAGGAATGGATGGCGGCTAGTGGCAGCAACCGTGACAGGAGGTCGTCGTCGTAGTAATAGTAGGAGCAGCAGCAGCCGCAGCTCAAGTTATGCCAGCTGTGTTAAGGAATTTCAGCAACAGTTCAAGTCGTCATGGCAACGAGCAGCACCAGTAGCAAATGGCAGTTGCCATCGAAAGATGCACAGCAAGCACAGGAGTGGCGACGATCGTGCTACAAGGTATGACCACCACCATGGCAGTAGTATACGCCGGCCGAGACTGCGGTCACAAGCATGTGCAGTACACCAGAAGCGGTTGTCTCTTCCATCACAACGGCCATGGCAATCTTCACACGTGGCATGCACAGAGTCACCGCAACTCCCTGAAAGCTGCAGCCACAATGTACTACACACCGCTCATCCCTCCATAGACGACCCCACGCTTAAGCCAGGATCCGGTCCACCAGAACCCGGAACCCCTAAACGAACCCCGCACAATTTCCTCTGTGCACAATCTCCGTTTGAGTTTAAATGATCTTTCAATAGTGTGATGGAATATAGTCATCCACCCTGAAACGTAGGTTTCACCCTCCAACCGACTGCGCACCAACAACCTCGCCGGGCCAGTCCGAGTGTGAGCGCCGGAACGCAGTTTAGCAGTTGTGAAGCCTCACTGGGATAATACAGGGATATAGGGGCCTTTACAATAACATACTGTTTGGGGTGTTCCTGAACCCCGAATCCGAAACCTAAACCTTCAACACCAGACCCCAGGCCCTGAACCCTAAACTCGTAACCCCCTAAGGAGGAAGCGCAGAGGGCCGCCGAAGCACATCTCAGAGATGTGAACTGGACCCACGCCTGCGAGGCTGCAGCATTGGTTAGGGGAGGTTTTAGGGTTTAGGCTGCTAGCCACCAGCTTGGAGCCATGACAGAGAGTGAGCACCTTATTCTCACAAGATGAGGACTTTTTGTTAGAAGTGGCCAAACGCAAAGCCAGACCCCTAACCCCCTGAAGCCCTGAAGCCCTAAACCCCTAAACCCTACCAGAGCGATTGTGGTCATCGTCGTGGGATTCGTTCTGGCAGTAATGTGCTTATGTCACAAGTGCCAGCGGATACTGTTCCATGGAATGTGAGTCCCTGGGCCCGGTTTCGTACACTGCAGTGCATGTCGTCGGTTGCATCAACTCTGCCTGTGCGACACATCGGGTGCAGGAGGCAAAGGCTGCGCCAGACTTCTCTTGAAATTCCCTGCTTCAGACAACAGTCCCGAGCCCCCATGGTCGTCATCCGCGTCATGGTCATGATTTGTCGTCCGTCTCGTCAACCGTCGGCATCACCACGAGTCATTGCTGTGCAGCGGGGAAAAAACAGCACGGCTCCATCGCACAAAGAGACGCCCCAAAGCCCAAAACCCCAATCCACTTTGCCACCCCGCCAGCCCTCAAACCAAAAGCCTACATAAATCCTCGCTCAAACCTCTCACATCATCTCTGAGAGAGGCCGGGCCGTGAGAGGATTTAACCCTCAAGCTCCCAGCTTTTAGTATTGCTTAAGAAGATCTCAGGCTGGGCATATCCGAAATCCCAAGGATGCCCCTTAAAACGAAACTAACGCTTCGACTCGGTGCATGTGGGGAGAGTCCCAGCCCAAGCGAGTGGCCAGGTGGAAGCGCTGCGGCAGCTCCACAAGGACACGCCAGAGAGTCCCCAAAAAGGGACTGCTAGCGTAGTACGATATACTGTATTTTACTGAAAACCATCCTACCACGTACTGCGTACTACACACTACCTCGCGCTGCGCTGCCTTCACTGCATTGCACTGCACTGCGTTATGCCGTGCTGTATTATGCTACTGCTATACTTCACTTTGCCGTAAGATCTGTCAGTGTCGGCTCCACCGCGTGGTGCTCTTCTATCCTATGCAATGCCATGCTATATAACACTGTACGATACTATGCTATACTATAATACTATACTACACTACACCATACCGTACCTTACCCCCGGAAACGTTATTCTTAGTTTTGTGGCGCCCTTACAGCCAGAGCCTCGAGGCAGAGCTCCGGGCGATGATGGAGCGGAAGGCCCCGGCTGAGCTTAGGGTTTAGGGTTTAGGGTTAGCAGGGGCTCGGAGTTCGGGACTTGATGTTTATCTTTCTTTAGGGGTTTAGGGGTTTGGGGGTTGTAGGTCTGTAGGTTCAGGGTTTATATGGGGATCCGGTCGTTATAGGCTTCTGTTCCTTTATCTTTAGGGGTTTGCATGTGCTTATCGCTTCTTCACTGGCTCTGTGCCGTGCCGTGTGCTTCTACACATGATCACGAAGTATATAGTTGCTCTACAGCAGCAGTTTGCAATGGGCTGCTTAGTAACCAAGCATCCAAGGTTGTCGCTTGCAGAAGCCGCTCTGTTTTGTCTCCATCAAAGCTCTATGCCCTAGCAGACACTTGAAGCCTCGAAGCCGTCATAGAACCCTTGTAGAAATATCCAAATCCCTTAACTCCCAGCATCCGTACAGTTTCCAGTCACGAAACAGGGCAGCCCTAAACCGTAAACCCTAAACCCTGAAGCCTACCTCGCCCAGGCATGTCCGAGTGTGAGTGCTGAAACCCTGGAAGTGGCTCAAGTTTCGGCTCAAAACCTCCAGGTGCGGTAAGACGGTTACGGCTATGACTTGGCCCACAAAGGTGGACCGGGCATATGTCGTATGCAAACACTGCACGGGCCAATGGATCTATCAGGACCGTATCCACAAATGGCCGGAATGCAAGGCATGTGGGAGGAAGTGGGGCGTCCCCGCTGCACCTCAGCGACACTCCCCCCCCAGGAAGCCTAAGGGAGGAAATGAGGCCCCAAAGCAGAAATGGGGTAAAGCTGGGGGATTAGTGCGCAAGTTGTGGGACCAGTTTCCCATGGATGTGCAAACCGCTTTCCTGGCAGCAGGCTGGCAATCAGGTGTGGTCGACCCTCCACCGGGTCTCTCCCCGGAGAGCCAGGGGGGTCAAAGATCCAGTCAGACCGGCGCTGTATGCTAAGACCAGGAAGCGGTGCACCAACTATGGGAAAACGCGGACCCCATGCAGCGTGAACTCCTCAGCCGGGCGGGCCTTGAACCGCCCAAGGAGCCACAGAAAGGTCTGGAGGAACTGTGCAGACAGTACGCGGCTGATCTACCGCCGGCTGTAAGGGCGGCCCTTACAAGCCCAGTGGAGCCCCCAAAGCCGAGTCCTAAAGATGAACTGTATCAGAAGTTGAGCACTTACACATCGGCGATGCAAGGACTCAAAACCTTGATCCAAAAGAAGGCTGCACTGCAACTTCGGATTGACAAGACCAAGGCCACGTACACGAGCCTGCTTGAAGACATGAAAGACATGTGCCGTAAGGTCGATGATCAAAATGCTAAGGTTGAGGAGTTGCAGAAAGGATTGCAGCATCAGGTGCCGACACCGACTGATTTGCAAGAACCCGGCAAGGGAGTGCTTCAGATAGATGAGGGCCTTCGGGCCCTGGAAGCAGCCGGAGTCACGTTGAGCCCCGAAACCAAGAAAGCTTTCGTGCAGGCCCTTACCCAAGGGGGCCAGCCGGCGAAGGATGACAAGCCGGGGAATGGCGACGGGCCACCTGGACAGGACTTGGCAGCACCAAACGGACCGGGAGGTTTTGGCCCGATGCGCAGTCCCGGAAACCATGGGGCACATCCGTATGGACAGGCAGAACAGGGCGCAGAGTAGGAGGTTAGCGAGGGTGTCCCGTGGAGGACCGGGACTACTGACTCGCAAGTTGAGACGGGGTTCACAAGTAGAGCCTATGCCTTGGAGTTGGCGCCGCTGCTGTTTCCGAGACAAAGCTTGTACTTGACTGGGGAGGCGTCCTCCTTTTCACAATCTGAGGGGGAAGAGCAGATTTCAATGCATCGACCTGAGTCGGCCACTGAAGGGAAGACGGGGACCCTTTGGTGCAAATCATGTGGGGTACTTTTTGCCCCGGCCGAAGAGCTGGGCTGGACCAGAGTGGTCCATCGTCGCACGGTACAGATGTGCGAATTTTGTGAGTTTCACAGGTCCACCCAACCAAGCAGTCAGCGGAAGGATGTGAACACGTCGGAAGCTGACAGCATTGGGAACGGACCGCGGGGAGGCTGTGAGTGGGGTCTGGTTGCTAAGTCAGAGACCCCACGGAAGCAGCGGCGCAAGCGAAGAGTTCGTGATGAATGGCCCAAGCTCCTTCAAATCCTTGAAAAGGCACAGTTGAGTAGCATGGCTGAACATGAAAAGGAAATCGTGGCAATTGTCACTCAATTGGAGCCGGAATTGGAAGAAGGAGACCTTGCCTATTGGCTGTGTGATCGCATGCTTGACCTCCTTGCCCGAGGGGCAGAGGACGCTACGGGATGTGTGGAGGCGTGTAAGGATGTCATAGCGCACGCAGAGACGGGGAGGCGTCCTTCCGTTTTCCACATAGTTAGTGCCAATGTAACTCGGTGGAGGAGTGAGGTGAAGCAATGGATGGCAGATCAACGGGCAGGGGTGGCTTTGGTACAGGAGACCCATCTTCTGGACAATGACGTACCTGCAGCGCACAAGGGTGCGGAGGCTGCAGGTTTCCGAATGTGGATGGCAAACAGCTGCCAAACCGGCCAAGGAGGCAGTAGCGGTGGGGTGGCTGTTCTGGCAAAACGCCACCTCAACTTCCGTTTCCTGGACAGTTTTCAACTGCAGGGTAAGGGGTTTGTGCTGGCAGTTGCCAGATTTGCTGGTTCGGACATTGTGTTCGGCAGTCTTTACCTGGAAACGGGGCAGGACATAAGTACACCCACCAATGCCGCCATCTTGGCTAAATTGGTGGCAACACTGCAAGCCTTGGCTGTGCCGTGGCTCGTGGCTGGTGACTTTAACTGTGACTTGGACACCATTCGGCAAACCCGAATTGCTGAAACCACGAGCGGCGCTTTCATAGGTGCAGGGGAGGCCACTTGCAGCACAGGCGGCCAAATTGATTATGTCTGGGTCCATAGACGCCTCCAGGGACTTACGGCAGTCAGTGTTGATTGGGAAGTTCCTTGGCGGCCGCACGCGGCACTGCGTGTTCAGCTGCAGTGGGGCGTTGGACAGCTACCAATGCTTCAGGTTCTGAAAAAGCCGGCTGTCAGGGCCAAGAGGGAGGCGTCCTTCTCTTGGTCCCCAGCCCCTTTTGTCCGTGTCATGTCGCATGTGCAAATCAACCGTCCCACCCGGTGGTTGGCAGACTTTAGCCACAGCGTTGAGTGCTCCCTTCTGGAGCATGGGGGCGGGGGCAGGGGCTGGAACCTAGCTTGGGTGAGGAAGCCCCTTGCACCCCAGCAGCCGGAGGGCACACAGTGGAAAGGCAACCTTGCTGGTTTTTGGAACCGTCTGGGGGTTTGGTTGGTTTCTTATCCGGGTAATTTCCCGCCAGGGGTTAAGGCAAAGATTAAGGAACACCTGGCCAAGGTGGCCGAAAACTGGCACGACGACAGCTTGGGCATGACGGCTGGGGAGTTTGCGGACAGGATGTGTCACGACTCTCCGGACGCAAGCCGGCCACAAGTGTTGGTCGATGTGGTTAAGGCACAACTGCGGAGTGCAGTCCAGCAGGACACACAGGAACGCAACCAACGGTACCAGGCGTGGCTTACCCAGGCTACGTCTGGTCACATGAGAGCACTTTGGCGGGCACTCAAAACCCATGAGGCCAAAACCCAGCGTCCATACCAGAATCTTGGCTCGGAAGTCCGGAGCCACGCCCGTAGAGCGGGGTGGTGGGAGATTTGGTGTGCTGCGGACACAGGCCGCGACGCTGGTCAGTTGCGTACCCTGAGCACACAGGTACGAATGGCGGCGCAAGCGCAATCGCAGCAGTTGCGGCCTATCAACCTGCAAAGAGCCCATCGCAAGTTCCGAACCATTGCTCGTAAGGCCTGCGGGCCGGACGAATGGACGGCTGACATGCTGAGGGCCCTTGATCAGGAGGCCGGGACTCTCCTAGTTGAAGAAATGATGCAGTGGGAGAGGGAAGGAGTCCTTCCCGACCAACTCACTATGGTGCGATACACACTCTTGCCCAAGTCGGCAGAGGATGAACGGCCCATAGGTTTGACGAGCTACCTCTATCGGTCCTATTGTCGTCTTCGATGGGACCTGTACGCGCAATGGCTTGAAGACTACCGGCGAAGTGCGCCATGGGACCGAGCCCTTCCAGGGCACTCGTCTCTTGACACAGCGCTTGCTAGAACAGCGCGTCATGAGGTTTGCAAGCACACGCGCAAGCATGGGGTGACTGCCCTGGTTGACCTGTCCAGTTTTTACGAACTGGTATCCCATGCAGTCTTGCTGAGGGAAGGTCTTGAGAAAGGGTTCCCACCGGTTTTGCTCAATGCCGCCGCCCAGGTTTACGGCGGAAACCGTTTCATAGAAGCGGAAGGTGTCACTGCAGCGCCAATTCGGACCAGTCAAGGCCTGATAGCTGGCTGTCCACTGGCTCCAGGCTTGAGTAAGATCATCCTGCACAACCAAATGCAGGAGCTTTATGACTCAAACCTTCTCACTCACCAAGACTTGTGGATCGACGACATAGGACTGGATGTAATACATCAGAGTCCAACGCAGGCCGCCATTCGGAGTGTGAAAGCCTTTCGTCTTTTAAAAGCGGCACTGGAGGCGTCCTCCCTGGTTTGGTCCAGGAAAAAGACGGTTTTCGTGTGTACCTCGGGGGCAGCAAAGGCGGCAGTGGAGAGGCTCAGGACGAGCGAAGACCCGCCCATCGCTCTCACCTCAACCGACCTTGGGTTGGATTGTGGCGGTGGCGTCCGCCGCAGAGTGACCAAACACAGGTCGCGCCTCCACAAGGCGACAGGTAGGCAGAAGCGATTGAGGGCCTTGGCGCCCAAAGACAGACGGGTCAAAATCCGGATGGTCAAAGGTTCACTGCAGCCGGTGGGCCTCTACGGCCACCAGGCAACAGGAGTCACACCACGAAGGTTTAAGTGGCTTCGTTTCCTGTATGCTGAGGCTCTGGGTCGCATGAAAATAGGCTCAGTCATTTGTGTGCTGGAGGCTAATGCCGGCCGTACGCGCGACCCAAAGGAAGTCATCATGGCACAGCACATCCAGGCACACAGCCGCATGATGCTGCAATGGCCGCGGGAAGCGGAGGACAGCCTAACGAAGGCTTGGCAATCGCTGCAACAGAGTCTCAGTGAAACCCGTTGGCCTTGGCAAAAGGTGACTGGGCCTTTGGGGGCCATGGTGACTTACCTGAAAGAACTGGGCTGGGAAGCGCAAGGGCCCCGGCACTGGTCAATCAGCGAACGGACGTATGACGTGGCCTCCGCCGAGGGGCTCCATGCAGTGGTGTGGCACCTCAAAAACGCGATACAGAAGCAGAGGTGGACAGCGGTTGCTGCCACGCCGGGAGCAGAGGATGCCGTCAACGGCATTGATTGGCAAGCCGCCAACAAGGCAGTCAAACACCTCGCTCCTCTGGAGAAGACAGCTGTGCAGACTCTGTGGCAGGCAGCGCTCAAAGCAGGACCGGGGGCCTTTTGTCAAAGGTGCCAGACCGAGGCCTCACTCCAACATGTTCTGTATGACTGTGCCATGTGGGTTGGCCAGGCACTGCCTCCTCCGAGTATCCTGTCAATGCAGGCACAAGGCTGTCATACCAGCCTTTGGTTGCGCGGGCTTCCGGCCAAACGCGCCTTCTACGAAGCAGACTCGAGTATGGAAGTAAAAGGGGTTTGGCCAATGCCAGATGTGACGGATGTCCGTTTTGCCACGGACGCCACAGGACCGAAGGACCCGAGAGACGGCCCGGTCATCTGGGGAGTGATTGCCTTTCGTGTCCTAGGGACCAAGAGGGTGATTTGAACACAGGCCGAATCCAAGTGGTGGGGTCCATCACGGGAGCTGTGTCCTATGAACAGACAGTTTTCCGCGGCGAGGCTGCGGCGGTCTGCGAGACTGTACAGGCACACCCTGGAGAGGACGAGCTGGACATCACTTTGGACTGCGAAGGCGTCCTTCGCAGGATCCTCAGGCGAAACCCAGGACATAGTAACCGAGACTTGTTGGACCCGGTTCGGGCCGTCGCACACCGGTTGCGATTAACGTGGATCAACTCACATCTTGGTAGGAAGGCCTTCGGGGCAAAGTTTGGGCATGACGAGGAATGGCGGCGACAGGCAAACTTTGTGGTTGATGAGCTGGTCAAAAACCGCGCCCGGCGCATCGCGGGGCCGACTGTACAAGCAAGTGTCCGGATGTGGGACAAGCAGGTGCAAGAAGTGCTGCAGTTTCTGGGCCAACGGGTGTCTTTTCTCCTCACCGCGGATGAGGCGGACAAGGCAGAGGTCCTGTTCCAACCTAAAGCTGATAGGCCTGGCCGTGGTGCACCCCACGCCACTTCGACCGGTCGAGCTGATGACACCAGGCTCAGTCGTAGGCAGCAGCTCGAGTTGCTCATCCAAGAGAAAATGCGGGGAGGACACTGCTGGCAGGAGGCCCACCGTGGCAGCACAAACCTCACCATTTCCTGTCGCAAGTGTGGCTTGTATATTCAGCAAAATGACAACGCTTGTATCTTCGACAGGAAAACAAGGCAACTCTGTGTTGGTCAAGCCATGGAAGCTCCCCCTGGCATGCACCCTTCGCACAAACTTGAGAGCTTGGGTTCGGCTTTCATTTGCATCCAGTGCAAACGTGTCCAACGCGTAGGGTACCGCGTCCTAGCCCCGGTTTTTGGTAAACTCTGTGCCCCCACCCAAACCTGCAACAGCAAGCTGTCCAAGCAGTGGCGGCAGAACCGGGAAGCGCAGCAACATGCCCCGCCGGCAGGAGCGGGGGGGGGGCAGGGCGGCCAAGAAAAGAAGGGCAGGAAGAAGCAGACCTTTAAGAAAAACTCGGTCAGCGAGGATAGCAGTGGCTTTGTACAGTCACGTCTGACTTTTCGTCCACCGCCGAGGGCTCAAAACAGGTAGGCGGGCAGTAGGTGGCGGTGGTGGGGGCGCTGGTTGGCGTCCAACCGGTGTCCCCCGCCGCCTGTCATGGACGGTGATGGGCCAGCCATCGAGGGCACGCCGTCTGATGACGAGCTCCGGAGGCGGCTAGCTGCCCTGAACGTGGCCCGGGAGGCCCGGGGTTTGAAGCCACGGAGCTTCAAGGAGTTTAAGAAGTCATTCTTCCGGGCTGGCAGACGTACCCGAAAAGGGCTGCTCCTGGAGGAATACCCGCAGGCGGAGGCGTCCTCGGCTGCGGTGGACAAAGAGGCAGTCCTGCAGGTTAGGGACACGTTGCCGCCACGGCCTCCGGCGCCCAAGAGGGCCAAGACGGAGGACGCACTTGAGGAGGTAACCCTGCGCTCAGTCTCAGCTGTTAGGAGGCAAAGGGAGACCGAAGACACCAGCCTCGAGGAGGCGTCCTCCTCTGAAAGCGTCGGGTCCCAACAAGGGCAAGAGATAATTCTGAGGTCCTTATCGGAGCTCAGGGAGACTGCAGGTCAGCACAGGAGCTCAGGCAGCTCCCGAGAGGAGGCGTCCTCCTCTTGGGAGGCAGGTGGCCCAGCACCGAACTACCATGTGCAGGTTGAGGTCCAAGCAAACCGGAGTCGGCCGAAGCTAGCACACCACTGGTTCGGCGAACGGATCACGATTGTCAAGGACCTGGTTCGGGGCCAGCCTTTACAGCAGGAAGTGACCCTGTACCGACTCAGCAAGGGTAACAGCCGGGTGGTGTATGGGTGGGGACAGTTTGTGGTAAAGTTCACCACAGCGGTTTTTGACCACGGTGACGAGGAGCCACTGACGCAGCTGCTACCAGAAGTTACGGCTTCGGTGATCCATTTGGTCCCGGTGGTGGCCCGCATGGGGCCCTCACGGGGGGCCGCCCGGCACATGGTCTTTGCCCTAATCCAACAAAGGGTGATCATGGCTCAGGGCTGGCTGGACAGGTTGGATGCGGAGACGCACCGCCATTGGCACTACTACTTAGCATGCATAGTTGCGTGGCTGAGCAGCAGGGGCCTAAGCCTGGCTGATGTGACCGTTTCCAACTTGGGGCTGGAGACCCAGGAGGGACATCTCCAGCTGTTCGACCTGGCGACCTGGAAGGTCACAGGGGTGGCCAAGTGGAGCTCTGGATCGGGGTTCGAACGGTACCTTCGCGACCGGTGCCCAGAAGTGCTCGAGACGATTCAACACCAAAGGGACCGCGCGCCGGAGCGAATGTTTGAAGTCTTCGTGCAGGAAGCTGGACCTTTTGTCAAACACCTTGTGCACAAAAGGATTGCCAGGATGCAAAGCGGGCGCATGGTGATGTCTGACAACGGGATTATCCAGCTCAATGCGGGAGGCGTCCTCCCGTAAACAATGCCCTTCGGGGCTTGGTCTGAGGCCGCTCCTTAGCGCCTGCTGGCCGGCGTCCGGCCAAGGCTTTTAATTCGGTGCATGCGCGGACGCCTATGGCAGCTGAGAAGCAGCGAGCGAGAAACCCTGGAAGCCTCACAGGAAAGGAGCTCCAAGCAAAAAACCCTCAACCCTAAACCCTAAACCTTTCATCCTAAATCCTAAACCCTAAACCCTAAATCCTAAACCCCTAAACCCTAAACCCTAAACCTGAAAAAGCCTAAAAAACCGAAGGATGCGGAGCTCAAGGCGGCTCTCGCGAACCTTCGCCGCGACCTGGAGGCCTTGTCAAGCATTCTACGTTGTGGGCTCATAGGGTTTCATAATTTGGGGGTTTTAGGGTTTATTGTTAGGGGTTTACGGTGGGCTCTTAGGGTTTAGGATTCGTAATTAGGGGTTATAGGGTTTTGGATTAGGGGTTGGGGTTCATAGTCAGGGTTTATGATTCGGGGGTTAGGGTTCAGAACTGGGGTGTTAATTTGGGTGTCGGTGTCAAAATTCGGGTTTATAACTAGGGTTTAGGCTTCACAACTCGGGTTTATAACTAGGGTTTGGGGCCTTGAGGGTTTAAAGGCTTCTTGTAGGGTTTTTTGGTTGAGGGTATCTGTCCGTACCTCTATAAGAAGCGCATTCAGAGCCTCGAAGAGCCCTAGAAGGACTCTGCAAAAACCGTGCTGTAGGGGCCTTCATAATTAGAATAGCCATTTTTGTTTAAGGCCTTTGCCGTGCAGGGCGTTTCACATGCAGTTGAGGCGCTTAAGTCGGAGGCTAGGCACGGCCTTTAGGGACTCCGGTGGGGTTGCAAGAGCCTTTTTGCTCACATTGGATTACACCCGTTTTTCGCGTCGTCGTAATCTAGAACCTGGGTGTGCCAAGCCTTCTTTTACGCGTAATGCCGGTTCTTGTATTGGCGATAGTTGTGTGTCCTTCCCCTCTGCATAAGGGCCAACGGCCGCGACTGGGTCGACTGTTTGGGACTTGCTGGGGGATCTGCGAGATTCTTGTGATGTACGGGTGGTTCCGCAGGTAGGTTCTAAGTCATGATCATACTTACGTTTCTTTGTCGGATTTCGTGAGCCGTATCAGTTGTCATCTGCAGTTGTGAGACTTGTGTGTGGATCCGCGCCCGCCTTTCCGAGTATGCGTGTCGAAACCCCTGAACCCCCCAAACCGTAGACCAATCCCCCCTAAACCCTAAACCCCTTGTCCTAGTCGTGAGTGCTGAAACCCCTAAAACCCCTAAACACCTAAAACTCCTAAACCCCTAAACCCCTAAAGCCCCTAAACCCAAACACCAAGCAAGCTGACCCTGTCTGTTTGGCGATTTGTGAGGCGCTCCACGAAGCGGAGATCGCGTCGCTGAGAAGCCTCTTTGCCGAGGCGCGCGTCGATCGATCTGGGGCTTAAGCTTTTTTTGTTGGTAAATAAAGGGCTCAAAAGCTAGTTGTTGATAAAGTTTTGCGGTATTCTCTCTTAAAATGGACCGAGGTTTCTATGTTTTTTTTTAGAGTCCTGCACAAGCGTTTAAGGTTGTAATTCGGGTCAATATAAGTAGGGCTTAGGTTTGGAGAAGGGTCGGGGCTTAGGCCCTTTTTCTTCGAGTTTGATTCAGGAGCCCTGTTATGGGTTTAGGATCACGGGTTGAGCAGGAGGCTTCGCGACGTTTAGCGGCAGAAGTTCAGAGCAAAGGCTTATGGGCTAGCGGTGCGGCTCGGGGTGGTTTCATTTTCGGGGTACCTTGCACTGGTGAGGTATATCACACAATCTGAAACATGTTGGGATGGAGCAGGTGATGTGGTAGGGCTTGGCATCAGAGTAGTGCGACGTGTGATGTGTTGGTATACCGTAGTCTGTCGGCCATGCCACACTTCTGTACTATAGGACGCACGCACTCCTGCTCGACATGTGTGGAACATACGTAATGTGCCGAGTATGAAGGGAGGATGGAGAGCAAAACCTAGCGACTCGTAGCTTCGGCATGGCCTAGCACATCAATGCACTGACCGGTGGAGTGTCAGGTGTGTATACGCATTTGTGCAACTCACACACATTTACTGATCCGGCATTTGGCTCGGCACACATGACCTAGATAAGTTAAGATGTTTTCCATGCACATATGTACGTTTGCATGCTGCATAGACGACAGATCCTTGTCATTACGACAGCACGCTGTGAGACAAGCTGCAACGCTACGACACCTCCACAGAATGCTCTTGCACATGTTCACACCCATGTGTCTTAACGCGCAGCTGTGGGGGTGTATGTATGTGTACATCTATATATCTATACTTAGATAGATAGACAGATAGATAGATAGATAGACGTGTCTATATGCATGTATACCTACCTACCTACCTACCTACCTACCTACCTACCTACGTACGTACGTACGTACGTACGTACGTACACACATACGTACACACATATATTTATAGAGAGGGAGAGAGAGAGCATTTACAGACTTACAGACCCATGTACTTATCTATCTTGTACACACTCATACCCTTCACACCCCTGCGTTCGTTCCATTCCTGCTTCAGTCGGTTGCACCCTTTGAGGGAACAGCCGGGTAACAGGTAACAGAGTCTATATGAACGAAAAGCCCAAACCCTCCTCGCGAATCCTGCATGCTACTCCTTAATTTTACAATCTAAGCCCTGCAGCAGCGGGTGCCCAAAACCCGCAAGCCCAAGGCGCCAAAGTTAGGCTCCAAAGCTGAGACGGAAGCTCCGAAACTTTAAACCCCTAAACCCCTACACCCTAAACCCCTATACCCGCCCGTAGCAGGAGAAGAAAGCCCTGACAAAGCAAATTGATGAGAAGGCAGCCAAGCCTCTGAAGTCTTGTAGGATTCTACGTTTTTGGGTTTGGGGTACGTAGTGCAGGTGCCTCATGTGTCTTTCCTGTGGGGGAATTTCGGGTGTAGTGCCTCGGTTTCGTAGTTTACGGAGGTTATTTTTCCTTTGAGGGTTGGAGGTTTCTACGGTCTAAAGCCCGGAGCAAACCCTTCTAAGCCATCTAGTACAGAAGACCTTCTAAGAGCCCACAGGAGCTCCTAGAAAAGGGGCCTAAACCATTACCACTAGTATTCCTGGGGGTGTGGGGGGCGTGCTTGTTAGATTTATAGTACAATGGACCCCCAAGGCCCGATTCTAATTCTTTCGGCCCCTATATTAAAAGCCCATGCAGCAAATTTGGGCCTCCGGCATCTGGTTTTGTAATCTGGATTTGGGGTAGCTCTCTAAATTAGGCTCCTATTCATAAGGGTGCCGTACTATACTGACCTCAAAAAGGACCCTACTTTACAGAGCTACCCCTTTTTTAGGGTTTGCATCGGGCTTTTGAGGTTTGATAAGGGGGTTACTTCTGCGGGATATCTAGGATGTACTTGTGCCTCCTGCAGTGTTTGGGGTCTCTATTGTGGTCCCTTAATTTCTGTAATGGGCATGCCGAGGAGAATCTAGAAAGCAGATCCCCTTACTATGACCTTGGAGGAACCCCGTTAAGGCTTCGAGTTGTCAAGGGATCTACTTGGTGGATCCTCCCGAGGGTTTGGGTAACTCAGGTTCCCAAGGATCCGTTTGGGTGCTTTAGGGTTGCTTTGCGTTAAGGGCGTCGAGTTTATCGTCGTGAGTAAGAGATTCCCGAAGCCGTTAGCCCAAGCAGTCTCAACCAGTGTTTAGGGTTGAGCACGCCTCGGTTCCTCTCCATATGCATAGCCCAGGTGCAAAGGGGTGTAGATGGACCCCCCAACTTAAATTTTTAAGGCGCTAGTTGTTGAACCGTGTGCCCAGGACAGAATCCACCAGTCGGAGTTGGATGCGGTCACCACGGCCAAGGACAGGCTCTTTGAGGAAACCACGCACGAGCTGGAGAGGAAACGAGAGGCTCGGTGGTTGCAGTTTGAGGGCCTATGGCTTAGGGTTTGCGTGCACATGTTATTTTAAGGGGGGCTGTCCCGCTTGATGGCACTTTCTGGGGTTTGTTTTGGTACATGGTGACAGTAATGTTTGGTGAGTTGCATGGTTGCCTATAGGCGGCACCCCGCAGATCATGTCCCAGTGACCCTCAACCCTACACCACAAGTTAACTTTAAAATCGTACCAAACCCGACACAAAAACCCTTGCTAGGCATAGCCCTGGGCCACGAAACCTGGAGTTCGCAAGGCGGAGATCCACGAGAAAGACCGGCAGCACGATGCCGACCTGCGCCCTGTCTCGAAGAGAGGAAGCATAAGCAAGGGCTTTGGGTGGGCTCCTTGAGGCAGAAACAAGTTTCAAAAGTTTTTGATTGGGGGGTTGGGGGGGGGGGGGGG